>JAOTQR010078281.1:0-43692 GCA_025774065.1 Solanum ossicruentum
AGAGAGAGAGAGAGAGAGAGAGAGAGAGAGAGAGGAGAGAGAGAGAGAGCGCACTAAATTAAATTTTCTTTTAAATTTTAATTTTTAATTTGGTTTATTTTTATCTTATCTTAATATGTTTATTTTAAAAAATTTGAAAGCTATAAAAATAGAGTCACATTTTAACACAAGTTTGTTCAATTTATTTCAAAATATATATTGAATGACTGAAATAACTCTTATTTTAGATTATTGTAAACTAGAATTTTTAAATTATTGTTTTGGATTGACTACTTAACTTTTCCTAAATTATGTTAGCATAAAACTAAAACAATCTTTCATCCTTATTTGTATTTATTTCTTTTAATACTTATGTATGTGTCTATTGTATAAACCAAAAAGGAAAAAAAAGAAAACTTTAACTTAAAATCCTGAAAACTAGCATTCGTTATCCTATTATCCTAAATAGACACAACCACGAAGACAATTTCCACAACATAAACATTTTCCCTCAGTAAACTCCCTCACAATCATACATACCAACATAAATACAAAATCCACACGTCCTTCACGATACAAACCATCGTATATGTACATTCACTCACAGAACATGACCACTACATAGATTCATACATACACACCAACAGCTAAAGGAAAGAAAAAGAAAATCCTATACCACATTTTTTCCTTTCTCTCACATACACAAACACATCTAGGAAGAAAAATACTACAATTTATCTTATACCCATACGTCATACATTCAAAAACATTTCACAAAGGACACAAAAAAACTCCCAAAAAGCACATTGACAAAAAAAGTGACGGAGTATGAAGTTTGCCTTCGCGGTTTCAATTCATGATTCCTATTGTATTCTACTCTTTGTAATCATTATTCACAAGAGGTAACACTTATCTTTCTTGTCTAATTTAATATGATTGCAATATATTGAAGTTGTCAAATTTCCTACGGGTTTGACCCATTGATATTCTCTAACATTGTAATATGAATTATGTTTAAATCATTCATATCAATTTTTGTTTAGATGTTTTATATTGTTAAATTTAGAGTAAAACTATTAAATAGTTTATTTCATGTTGAGTAAATTCATTATCAAATTATGATGATGTGTGCATTTACGATTTAATAAACTGAAATGAAAAATAATTAATCATATGGAGTCTTCACATAAAATATAACTTTTGGTTTGTAGGATCTTCTTTTTATTTTTATGACTAAAGAGAAAAGAAAAAATTGTCGGGGCCTATATAACTCCTAACATGTATTAATGTGGCATATACAAATTTTTATGAAAAATATTTTTTTTGTGTTCTTAGTAAAATTTATTTACTTTCTCATTACATAAAATAAGAATAAGAATACAATTTGTATCTTTCTTTGCATTATATTTGAGTGATGATTTTTTTAGAATATTGAATTAACAATAACTTATCCAAAAAAATAATATTTTATTATTAATAATAAAAATAAAAATTTATTCTCCATAAAGAATGTGGTTGCACATCTTTGTGGAGACTAAATTTTCTCTCAAGGATGTGGTGATGCACCATGGCCCAAATGAGTTTAATAATCAAATTTTCCTTTAATCCAAATTAAAATTTGGATTACAGAGAATTCTTAAGATATAGAGAAAGCAATCTTGCCTCTATTGTCTGGATACAAAGAACGCGGTGAAGCATATAAGTTGAGACTCATAAAATTCATAATTTTATATTAAAAAATAAATAAATTAAGGTTCATAAATGCAATTTATCCCAATAAGTAATTTAAGTCAAGTACAGGTTGATAAAAGTGACCGTGTTAGAACCACAGGACTCGACGGGTGCCTAAAACCTTTTCCTCGGTCAACAAAATGCCTTACCCGGTCTTTGTTTTTGCAGAGCTAATAATAAAACAGTCATTTTCTTTTGATTAGAGATTTAAATAAGGTGACTTGGAACACTAAAACTCAATTCCAAATGGTAACCTGAATAAACAAAATAATCCCTTTTCTCAAAATATCAGTTTAATTGGAAAAACTCTATTCTTTCAGAACTCATGCGGGAAAAAATAGGGGTGTGACAGCTGGCGACTTTGCTGAGGTTATTAAAGTCGGGGAATTGGTAGAAAGTGGCATCAAATTAGGAAAGATTGTGAGTCAAACTGCTTTAATAGCCACTACACAAGTTCTTCAGAATGGCTCAACAAATCTTGCAGGAAAAAGATGGAAGGAAGATGTGGCTACCATTGTATCAGGGCCTAGGACCTGTGTACATAATCCATATAACCCCACACAACACTACATTCCTTCTAAAAATTCACCATCTCCTACTCTCCATCTATAGTATCTCAGTACAATTCACAACCATATGTTCAATCCCCATCTTGTCCACAATGGTTTGCACAAAGTCCTCAAATTCAACCACCACACCCACAAAGTTACAAAAATATTACTAAAGCAGATTTTCATCCTAGACCAGTGCACAAGAAAGGGAATGTATCTAGGATGACTTCACTCCTATTGGAGAATCATATGCCAGCTTATTCCAAGAATTAAGTTCATTGAATGTTCTGAGCCCTATTGAAAGAAAGTTCTTGAATCCTCCACTCAAAAACCTAGATTATTCCCAAATATATGCATATTTTTCGATGTCCCAGGGTACGTGTAACGACTTAGCCTAATACCATGAAATATTATCTGCTCTTGGGCCTAACCCATCACAAATGTGTCTCTTTAGGTTCAGCCCAAAAGGCGCCTCACTGTATATAGAGCAGTCCATTACTTTATATACCTAATATCTCTCCATTGTTTTGCCGATGTGGGGCATCTCTTCTCAAGATGGGTTGTTACATACACCCCCTCTATGGACTTAGGGTCTTGTTGAGGTTTTCCCCTCTGCATAGGATTTGCCTAGACCCAGCAATGAGGTTTGCCCCGCCTCACTGGAATTTGCCTAAACTCAGTTGAACTCTAGTCCCACATTGACAAGGTTGACTCATGAGTGGCTCTGATACCATCTGTAATGACCTGACCCAACACTGTGAAGTATTTTCCACTCTTGGGCCTAGCCTATCACAGATTTGTTCCTTTAGGCTCACCCCAAAAGGTGCCTCACAGTATATAAACCAGTCCAGTATATTATATATCCAACATTTCTCCTGTGGTAGACTGATGTGGGACATCTCCTCTCAAGATGGGTTGTTACATACACCCCTTCTATGGACTCAGAATCCTCGCTGAGGTTTGCCGCATCGCATGGGATTTGTCTAGACTTAACACTGAGGTTTGCCCTGCCTCATCGGGATTTGCCTAAACTCAAGTGAACTCTAGTCCCACATTGACAAGGATGACACAGGAGTGGCTCTGTATCATCTGTACTGATCTAGCCTAATACTGTGTAGTATTGTCTACTCTTGGGCTTAGCCCATCACAGATTTGTCCCTTTGGGCTCATCCCAAAAGGCGCCTCATAGTATATAGACAAGTCCATTACTTTAGATACCCAGCATCACTCCTAGGTGTTGCTGATGTGGGACATCTTCTATCAAAATTGGTTATTACATAAACCCCCTCTATGGACTCAACATCCTCGCTAAGGTTTGCCCTACCGCATGGAATTTCCCTAGACTCAATACTGAGTTTTGCGCTGCCTCACCAAGATTTTCCTAAACTCAGTTGAACTCTAATCCACATCGATAAGGCTGACACAGGAGTGACTCTGTTACTAAGTTTGTCACGCCCCGAGAGGGTACTCTAGATGTAACTGGCACTCAGAGACTATTGCTAGTTCCCAGGCGAACCACTTGGCCTTATCACGTTCGTTCATTCATAAATTCTACTAATCAGTGGAAGAATAAAAAGGAAGTAAATGCGCATATCTCATCTATGCTCAAAAAAAGTATCATATATAAAAAGGCTAGTAGAAGAAAACTAGCTCACAGTTTTATCAATCCACAATCCGACTCGAGTCTATGAAGCCTCTATTACTATTAAATGGTTCTAGTGACAGACCCATAACTACCTCAATCAAAATAAATCTTATAAGTATCTAACTCTAAAGCAAGATAGAAATAACATATAAATCCTTCGAAGTAAGGGAGGCTCACCAACCCGCTGAATATCCAAAGATATTCAACAATGTGTCAAATGATGATCTCAATCCCATATATATACATCATAAAAGATTTAGCACTAGAGTGGCATCAGTACGTGGAATGTATTGGTATATAAAATAGCTGAATGAAATCGAAACAAATTGAATAATATAGTAATAACATCAACTCAACTTAGAAGACTCAACTCATCTCAACTTGGTAATTCATGCAAGTTTAAAGTAAATCATGCTCTTTATAATGTATAGTTGAAAAGATCGAAGAACTCCATTAGAAATTCATGCTCAATCAGTGTTGTTGGGAGATTCTCTTAACTGGCATCTATCTTATACCATGATGATGTTCATGCTCCAATAAGAAAGTGGTCGCTATTAGCAATTAACCTAACTGAAGGTTAGGGTTGAATCCATAGGGAGTACAGGGCTTGACTAAAAGAATTCACTATCAATCATTTCGAGCATCTATAACTAAAATCCCTAAATGGGGGGGGGGGGGTGTTTGCTTTGTAATTCAAGAATAAAAGTAAAAACAAAACTAACTATGTAGGAAAATGCTCAAATTTAGGGACAACTTGGGAATTGTGTTACCTATGGTTCGGCAATTCGATAACCCTAGACAATATTACTACAATTGAAAATTCACATGGAGGACGATAACATAGGTTCTTCCAGACCTCTTGTGAAGGTTAAGGTTGAATTTCACCATAGCGCTTGGTCATCGACTATGGTGTGCCAACTAACCATTACCTAATGTCCGATTCAACCTCCCCTTGGTCATATTTTGTTGATTAGACAAGAACACATCAATCGAATCCTGTCATTTACTTCCCTTTTCCTATTTATCGCTACCTTGGTCAGGATCATGATAGTAGGCGAGGTTTGGTGTTTTCCACCACCAAACAACAATTAAAATGAAGGGAAATAAGTAATACATACAAAACTCCAATCATAGAAATGCAATAAATCTAGGTCATCTCAAGTCAACTACCCATTATTCCCACGACCCCAAGTTGTGGGTGCTTAGTTACTCATAGACAAGGCAGAATCAACGAAAATATAAATACAAGACATGGTTGAGAATTTTACCCAATGCAATGAAGAGTGAAGACACCACAAGTTGCAAACTACAAGCTTGACATATTGAGAATGAATACAATATGAGATTTGCACTCTCCAAAAGTGGGTCTTCCAAGAGAAAATAAAAATCTAAGCTAGAACCCTAAAATATTCTTGAGAGAATATAATAAGGTGATGTTCAATATCTGGAATCCGCTATCCCCCTCAAATAAAACCCTACTTAAAGTATTTATAGTAGTTACAAATTCAGCCCTTAAAATTACACAAGAAAGAAAGCTGGCATCTGGTTCGACTTTCTATTTTTTGCTACGAGTCCACATATACGAGTCAAAGTGAGACCTACGACTCATAGGGTGACTCGTAGGGATAACTTTCACTTAGCAGATTTTTGATTTTTGCTCTCTATTTCTGGCTACGAGATCACCATATGACTCATAGCTTAGGCTACAACTCTTAGATGAGCTCGTATGTCTTGTGTTTCAGAAAAATCTGCAATTTTTCTCCAAAATAATGGCAACCTACTTTTTCAGCAAAATCAACACACAAACACATAAAAACCATAAGAATTCGCATTAAGAACTCACAAAATTTGTTGTTTTAGGCATCAAATATGTTGTATTCTGATAACACATCAACACCTTCAACTTAGAAATATTGCTTGTCCTCAAGCGATGACTCAATCTAAGTAGACAATGAGAAACACATAGCAGCTACACTAATGACATACATATCACTTACTCTAATTTAGGTACCCAACTTTCATTTTCAAAACAAGTCTGCAAGGCTACTAAGCAAAACAGAACACAAAGATGCATCTGGCAACCCATCTATGATAAGCTAAGGAGCATCAACCATTCCAATCACTGGTATAGTCATATGTTAATCAAGTAGCGCAATTGTCCTCATAGAAGCGAAGTCCCTCTCACAAATGAAATTTATGCAAAATGACTAACACCATAGGCATGCCCCTATACTCAATTCCCAAATCGGTGACAAATTGGATTTCGATCACTTTACGACTTAACGACTTATAAAATAGGCTCATGGGGCTCTAATATGGTATTTTAGGCAAGTAGTGACTAAAAGCTATCATTAAACCATGTTTTACCAACATGTTTACCTTCATAACCCAAACATTTTCACTAAATCCACCCTTATTCTCCTATTTCAAGCTTTCCCCGGGTGCTTTCATTCTCTTTTTCCAGTTGTGCCTTATTTTTGAACTCATTTTTGCTATTTCCTTCAATTCAAGGAACTTATCTTTTCTTTTTCCTCCCCGAGCTCATGATTTTTCATTTCTTTATATATTTCCCAACTTACCACCTCATTGTTATTACTTTACCATAATAAAGGCCACCTTCAACTTATTCTTTTAGCCTAAGGTGAAGTACACAATATCTAATCCCCAAACTAGGGCCACCATTGTTAGCCACCCTCGACTAAGGCTTTTAGCCTCAATCAAGGTTCATATGTTCAAGGATAGACTAGGGACAATATCAAGGTATTTCATCAAAAAAGGCTAAGTTAGCAAGGTGTCAAAAAAGAAGGAGTACATGAGAAGCTCAAACATTTGGAACAAAGGGTTCACAAACACATTTGGTAGGTCATTTTGGCAAAAGTGGGCTCACTAAAGGAACAAAAGCCTAAGATCCCTTCCAAATCATCCACATCACTAAATCAATCTTAGAGTAACAAGGCAAGTTCTGAGTCCATACATGATATATGAATGCAGCAAAATAAGCTCACAATACACGTGACATTGCACACGCAATCCAGTATAGACTCACAAGTCATGCTGTAGTTATCTTTACATTATCAAAGCAAACATCACTAGATAATCAAAATGCTTGATTGCATCAATAATTAACAATATAAAAACTTTATAGGGTACCCAATTTTTCAAATCATTCAAAAAACATTTAAGGACAATGTATATGCCAACAGATAATACTACTATGTATTTATACATTATATACACTACCTAAACCTGGCGGTTCAAAAGAAAATTAAACATCCACAAGGAATAAGAAACATAGCAAGAAAACCTTGGGATCAGAATAGGGAAAGTTATGGACTTGAGGCTACTCAGACTTTACCAAAATTCATAACTTCCCACACCCACCAAAATAGAATACTTTGTCCTCAAAGTAAAAACACGTATGAAAACCAAATAGCAAAGACAGAGATATCTATATATACATTAAAAACCAACATTTTAAAACTAAAATCCAAAACAAAATTAAAAATAACATCCAACAAAAAATATTTAAACAACTCCAAAAACCAACATAATAAAACTATTGTCTAAAAGAGATAACAAAGTATCCACAGATAAAAGATAAGCGATGGGGTCAAAAATTCAAACATCATAGTGCTCATGCACTAGTATCTATCTGGTCAATAGGGTCCTGGGTCACGACCTCCTCCTCAGCAATAAGCTTCGCAGTTGTACGTGAGATACTCTCTCCATGTGAAGTCTGCTGCTCCCTATCTCTCTGTGTAGGCGCTAATAGGATCGACTCCTACACCATCTCCTCTGGTATCGACTCCTTCTCTGGGGCTACTGGGTCATTAGGTCTAGACCTCTTCAGGCTCAACTCTTGGTCATCTTTCTCCAGGGGACTCTTCCCGTGAGAATGTAGGTGGTCAGCTAATTAATCAAAACCCTCATAACCCATCGATGTCACCTCCGGGACTGCAACAGGGACTGCTAACATCTGCAATAAGTTGGCCTTAAATGTAGCCAACTCCTATGTCGCTGTGCTTGTGTCAGCAGGTCGAGCACCCTCAAGACTCTGCTGGACACTCACTTAAAATGCATTTACTCTGTCATCCACCATCTCAACTGTCTTATCTATCAATGCACGGGCGAATGCCTTTATTCTCTCCTTGGAGTCCCATATGGTCTGGTTGACGCATGGTTTGACCTGAGTTGGTAAATCCTATAGCCTAGACTCCACTATAGCCACCTTGTGCATCAGTGTCTGAAAAGTAACAACAAATATAAGAGAATCTACCTGCACAGTGGATGCTGATGCTGCTGGAGTATTGGAGGATGGCTTAGACTCAATCTCAACAGCTGGGAAGGCACTGTAGTAGTTGGAGTAGTGCTGGTAGGGGCTGGAGTCGAACCTTGAGTCTGAGGCTCAACCAGGAATGTATCTGTGATAGGAGGTAGAACAAATCTCTATAGGGCTACTGGGTTCTCATCAACCTTGATTAAACTAGGGTCCATCATACGCATGGCCTCTATATGAGTCCAAGTGGAGTGAGATCGACACCCCAGCTGCCTTGCATAAGTTATGTATCAGAATGAGAAATGACAATGCCTATCAAGTGCGGACTGCCAACTTGTGGATCTGTTCTGCCATAATGCGAACCCAGACAATTTTGTACCCTGCCAAAATGCTAGCTAATAATACTTCCCTCTCCAATGTGATCACATTATCCACGAATGTGGGTCTGATGTGCCAGTAGATAATGGACCACAAAACATATTTTGGAACGAGAGGTGGGACTTCAAATAGACTTAATGTGGGTTGTGACCCACGTCGGTTCAATACCTACCTCACAAATTTGGATCGTTATCCATCTAATGAGCCCTGTTCTCAGCTCAACATTCTTTTGATTAACTGCCCTTCTCATACTTGTAATTCGATTGTCATACTCAGCAGTGGAATCTGGCATCCTGTAATTTGGCCTAAATTGGACCCTCCGAATGGTTTTCTTTGAGATATCCACCACTTCTTCTCTAACTAGATCTTCACAGAACTATGGTTATTCAATGGCCTTCTTGTGCCTCGGTAGATCTTTATTGATAGTAGCATAGTAGGAGGCATAGAACTCCCGGACTACATAAGGGGAATACTTTCCCAATACCTGAGATAGCCATCCTAGTCCGTGTCACTCAATTTCAGCCTCTAACTCTAGTACACTGCTTAGTCCTGTGTCTTTTAGCCTAGCCTCTTCGTGGAATGTTCACACTAGCCTCCCTTGGCCTTTTAGCTCTAGTCCCTTTTCATAAATCCTTTTCATCCCTAGGACACACCATCTCATGTTTTGGGGGTCTGTGGATGTAATGATATAAGTAGAATCAACTGGCTATGGGGTAGCAATCTCCTCAAGCTGAGCCAAAGAAAATTCAAAAGAACCAAACTCAAAAAGTGAGATATCATAGTCTGACTCTTCTTCGTTACCCTCTTCTTAAGTCTGGGAGGGGCTATCCACTTCCGTCAGAACTCTTGCTGCTTGGGATGTCATTAAAGGACAATTAGCTTCATGGTCAAGGTGCACATTTATCACCTCAGTGGATGGATCATCCTCTAATGTCTCATCTCTCAGTTGGTGTCCCGAAGTCAAGGTAGCACCCCATCGACCAGTTAGAGGCATTGTATCTGAAAGGTCGCCACATACCAGATTATGAATCCCATGATGTTTTGTTCCAAGAATTGAGCAATACACAAAACACTAACTCAAGAAATAACAAAACTCCTTAAGTAAATACACTGCACCAAATATAAGTTTGCAGGTACGAGATGAAGGTATGACTCGTAGGATAACCGATGAGTTGTATTGTAGCCTCATAGTACCAAGGTATCTAAGAGGAATTTATTCTTTTATTAGCTACGACATGCAGGTATGACTCATAGGGTGTCCTATGAGTGATATTCTGGGCTCATATCTTATTTCAGAAACATTTTCAAAGTTCAGATCAGGGTATCGAGACCACCACTACGAGTTGTACCAAGTTCTACAAATCGTAGGTTAGTCTCATATGGAAAATGTTAATGCACCATAGGCGACTGTTGTCATCTATGAAGGGACACTATATCTCGTAGGATGACCTATAACTCATAGTGGGTCCTCGTATCAGAAAATAGAGGGCACTCGGGGTGCCTCTAACTTTTCCACTATGACCAAAAAATTAACCAAGAAGCACAAAAAATCAAGAATACATAGTCAACCTTATAATATGCCTAGTTACTCCACTTTATCAATCATCCCACATTGTAACATGAGTCCTCCTTTTCATTCAAAACATTTCTAGTATGAACTAATTTTGCAAATCACCCAAATCAGCAATAGTATAGAACATACAGAGGTAAACAAAGAGTTACTGAAGCTCATACACGAGTCTGTCACAACAACCTAATTAGAATACCCCAACACATACAAATTTCAACCCCAACATGGTATCACCAAATAATCACTCGGAGATCAAGTATAAAACACATTCAACGACAACATCTGACTTTACAAACACCAAGCAAGGGTAGAAACAAAGGATTTAATCATTGCAAGGACATAGACAACTCTAAATCATACTCCTTACACTAACACAATGTTTTCAAGTGGTTTTGCTTACCATGATTACACAATATTCACTCAAACACCCACAAAGCAAGATCATATTACAGGTATGCCAAACTTAACCATGAAAACTTGCCAGTTGAAAAGATGAAGATGTGATGAGAAGAGGAAGACAAGCAGAAACCCTGCTGAAATGCACTTGCTGGGAGATGTTGAGAGAAATGCTTGAGGGTGAATAAGACAGTGATAAATAATGTTTGGGTGGTTGTAGAGGAGGAAAAATTATTTCAAGGGGAGAAATGAAGAGCCCAAAGACGTTAGCCTTTCTATATTCCAAATCGAGTCACTTTTAAAATTCCACAGACTGGGTTTATGAGACCCCGACTATGAGTCTTAGCATGTCCTAGACTCATTGGTCCTGGTCCCGTAGCAAGCCTCAATACTTAGAAAATTTAAAGTTCATACCTGGGCACTACAAACCCCACTTATGACTTATAGCTGGCCCTACGAATCGTAAGGTTGGCTCGTAGTGTGTTACCAACTTTCAATACTCATTATTTCGCTCTGGAATGCATGTCTATGAGTTGTAGTAGTGACTATGACTCATAAGCTTGCTCATAGAGGCTGCTCCAAGTGCTATTTTCCTCCAACTCTTCAGCTCCTGGTCAATTCCTACAAATCAAACTTACAGAACAACTACCTAGCAATTCAAACAAATGGCATAAGCCTAAGCAGTCCAAAAATCTAAAGATACTTGGGTTGCCTCCCAAGAAGCGCATTGTTTAATGTCGTATCTCGACTTTTTCACCATGAGTACTCAAAATTCCTCATGGGTTGATGGTGTCTCATCTTTACTCCTCTGGCCCCTTCTCTGATCTCTTTGTACAAGCTCTAATCATGTCGCTATTTGCTCAACCCTGTCATTAAGCCTCTTTATTGACATTGCTTGTTGGTCCACCTTGTAGTTTACCTTGATGACATCAAACTTTATCTCCTGTACAAAATCCTCTTGTTCATTGATTTTGATAAGAACTTGCTCAAGCATACTCTTAATCCTTGAGAGTTTATCAGTGATGCATTGCTGGCTTGGTAACCTGAGCCAATTAGGTGTACTCTCTTTTCTAGTAGTTCTTGAGGTTCCCTCAGATGTACTAGTGGATAGCACTAGCTTCTTTTGTAGTGATTGATAAACTTGCGTGACAGCAGACAACTCATCCATGTATTCAACAATTTTGCTGAATGGTTGCCTCAGAAATGCCCAACATTCCCCTCTGAATAAGGCATCAACATGACCTCTTAGTGCTCAGTAGAAACTAGCCAGAAATTTTTTGTTAGTCAGACAATAGTTCTGGTTCGTTGCGACACACTTCTTATGCCTTTCCCGATGCTACTAAAGATTCTCCTGGCACCCTTTTAAAATTGCAGATGTTATTCTCTTACTTGTTAGGCCCCTTATAGAAGTTCATGAGGAAGAATCTCTATACCTCCCCCAATTAGAACAAACATCAGGTAGGAGAATTGACCACCACTCAGTAGCTTCACTCCGGAGAGTCATGGGGAAAGCTTGAAGAGCTATGGCCTCCCAAGTACGATGTCTTGTCCCAAGAACTGCCCTTAGTATTTGAGTAAAATGTTGCAAGTGCATTTGAGTGTCTTCTAACTATTGCCCATGGAACAGGACATGTCTCTGTGAGGTTTCCAACAAATTACTAGTGATGAAGAGCTTTTGTTCGATCATGGTGCCAACCAACCTGCATTTAAAATAAACTAACAAAATAAAAAACAAAAGTAAAATACAAAAGAGACTAGAAATTAATACTTGAACTAACTAATAGTGAAATCAAGTCAAAATCTAGTTGTATTCCCCAGCAACGAAGCCACAATTTTTGATGATGTTCACGCTCCAATAAAGGAAGCGGTTACTATTAGCATTTAACTTAACCGAAGGTTAGGGTTGAATCCACAGGGAATACAGGGCTAGACTATAAGAACTCACTATCAACCATTTTAAGCCTCTATAACTAAAATCTCTAAATTGGGGGGGGGGGGGTTACTTGGTAATTCAAGAATAAAAATAAAAACAAAACTAACTATGCTAGAAAACACTCAAATTTGGGGTCAATTTGGGAATCGTGTTCCCCATGGTTCGTTGACTCGATTACCCTAGACAACATAACTACAATTGGAAATTCGCATGAAGGATGATGACTTAGATTCTTCCCGTCCTCTTGTGAAGGTGAAGGTCGAATTATACCATAATGCTTGGTCAGAAACCATGGTGTGCCAACTAACCGTTACCTATTCTCCTAGTTAACCTCCCTTTTCTCGAGTTTGGTTGATTGGATGAGAACACATCAATCAAATCCTTCCATTTACTTTCCTTTTCCTATTCATCACTTCCTTGGTCAGGATCATGATAGTAGGTGGGGTTTGGTGTTAGCCACCACTAAACAACAATTAAAATGAAGGGAAACAAATAATACATGAACAACACCAATCATAGAAATGTAATAAATCTAGGTCATCTCAAGTCAACTACCCATTGTTCCCACAACCCCAAGTTTTGGGTGCTTAGCCACTAATGGCTAAGGCAAAATCAATAAAAAAAATGTAAACATAAGACATGGTTGAGATTTTTACCTAAAGTAATGAAGAGTGAAGACACCACAAGTTGCAAACCACAAGCTTTATATATTGAGAATGAATACAATATGAGATTTGCACTCCCCAAAAGTGGATTTTCCAAGAGAAAATAAAAATCTAAGCTAGAAACCTAAAATATTCTTGAGAGAATATTCAAAGGCGATGTTTAATATCTGGAATCTACTACCCCCCTCAAATAAAACCTTACTTAAAGTATTTATAGTTGTTACAAATTTAGCCCTAAAAATTACACAGAAAAGACACTGACATCTGGTTCATCTGGCAAGTATGACTCATAGAGAGACCTATGAGTCGTAATCGGGGTCTCATATAAGGTTCTTGGCATTTTGGACTCAACTGGTATGATCCACTAGTACAAGTCATTGCTTGGGCTATAACTTGTATATTCCTCTCGTAGTCTAAGCCTTCAGTTTTTGGTCCAAAATTTTGGTTCTCTGTTTCCTACTACAAGTCATAGTGAGACCTACGACTCATAGGATAACCTGATAGGGCTGACCTCCACTTGGTAGATTTATGATTTTTGCTCTCAGTTTTTGGCTACGAGATCACCATATGACTCCTAGCTTGGGCTACGACTTGTAGGTGAGCTTGTATGTCTTATGCTTCAGCAAAATCTACAACTTTTCTCCAAAATCATGTCAACCTATCTTTTCTGCAAAATCAATAAAAAAACACACAAAAACATAAAAAGTCGCATTTAGATCTCACAAAATTCCTTGCTTTAGGCATCAAATGTGCTATTCTGACAATACATAATCCTACCACCTTTAAGTTATATAGTGCACAATGAATTAGCATCGTTACCATTCCCTTCCTAAACTTTCCATGATAAAGGATGTAGTATCTATATCTCTCTCTCTTGAATCTAAAGAGAATGTCCAACGTTTGGGACAAGAGTCGCCAAAACGTGCTGCACGACTATCCTACACTGACAAACGCAGTTCTAGGTTGACACTCCTCACCTGACTCAGTACTCAATAATGCTCCCAAAAATAAAACATGCACAACTTATCATTCAAATCTATCCTTTTTAAGACTCATATCAGCTATCACCATCATCTTTCAATGAAATTATTATGAGAAATATATTTACATTATCATCAATACGTACTCAAAGCGTCATGTAGACTCAATGCTTAATTCAATCAAAACTGATTAAAATGTCAAGTATCTTAAAAACTCATGATTAAAAAATGTTCTCTGCATATCACCAAAATCCTTTCTCAAATCATTATTTATGCTCAAAAGTTATGTACATGAAACTCAGTAAATTTTGCTAAAAGAAATCTTTAGAATTAGCATGCTCAGCATGACCATCAAATCTCTGGTTTCAAAATAATGCATAAAAGTAATCATAATACTCAATTAGGGTTCATGTGTGTGAAGGCATGAACATACATCCAAACAGTTGTTCAATTTCAAGATAATCAAGATAATATTGTATACAAGAAACTCATTAATATCATAGGAAAAAATTCAAGAATTTAACAAAGATAATACTTCAAGAATCATGTGTAGGGACTCATAGGGTTCTCAACTCATCTATGACCATCTATGGGGCACATGGAAGGACAATATCGTGCTTTTAATTTATCCTTACACACCTGGGATGAAGACAATACGAATCCTTGCAAAATTTTGACTCAAGTACTCAAGATACAAAGCTTCTTTTCTCTTGCTCTCTCAAAACTCTCACCTTTGGAGGTTGAGGAATGGGTTTTGAAACCCTTATAGGAATTGGGAGGTATTTAGGATTTACCAAGAATACCCTTCCAAAACTGAAACAATAAAATTCCATCCTGTAACACCACGTCAGTGTCGCGCCAGGGGCGCGAACATGTGTTATTTTTGCAAAATTCTCAGAACATGTTGAAAAATTATTTTCCAGGAAAAATACAAATAACAATGCATTCGTCAAGAGCATTTTATGTATACATTTTCGTAAATTACTTTCTGATCGATTTTCAAATATCATAGAAAAATTTTGAAAAAAGATAAGAGTTGGTCCGCATCCCAGGCACGTCGCGCCTTGGGCACACATCAACAATGTCCCGAAATTAATTAGAAAAAAATTATTTTTTGACCTAGTTGATCTAAATCGGGTCGAGGCCATTTTCTCACTCAAATTTTTATGTTGATCACAAATACGGTCTCGAATTTCCCCTCTGAGCTTGGAAGACACATTATGTACACAATTACATTCTAGGGGCATTTTTATAATTTTGCAAGGTGTTATAGCACAACATAGAAAAATGTTGGCATTTAAAAAGGGCGATCCAACACTTGATTTATAGGTATCAAATCATATTGCAGAGTTTGGAGGATACAAATATCAATAAAAATCCATTTCCTATGCATAATGAAACGATTATGTTGGAAGTTATCCATGGTGCCGAGGAGATTGAGATCCCCTACAAGGCTATCCTTAAGGTCAAAACTGGTGCAGAGAGTGCAACAAATGCAGTTAATTTGACAAAGATAGTGCCTTCGAATGTGGAAGAGACGCTAGAAAAGCGAGGTCCTTCTATCGCGTCCATCCTAGTTGTAGGACCTGCTGACGTTGCTTGGACAAGCCAGAAAGAACCAAAGCTAATTGCTCCCAAAGGAACAAACAAGCCTATCCTAGTTGTGCAAGGGGCCTCTACCTCACCTGTGATCATTAAGCTAATGTCTCAACTTCTAATGACTAACCCTAAGGTTGTTCCTTCGAATTACAAGCATACCATTGTGACATACATGGGGAAAGAAATCATTGACGAAGTTGATAAAATAGGAGGGTTGACCTATGCAGGGAGATTCTATGCCTTGATGGAGTTAAGGAAGACTACAGGTAAGAAATGACCCAACACTAGTTATGGGAATAGTTTTTGAAGAAGAATGAAACTACCCCAAAATGTGCCCGAAAATGTGTCTCAGAAGTGTCCAAAATCGTAATTTTCATACATCTCAAACTCCGTGCATGATTTCAAAAGTTTGAGTTCATATTCTTGATCAGAGGGAAGAATTGAGTAGGGAATGGGTCTAACCCCAATTTTAGAGCGACTGTATCAAAAAATAAGTTTTCAAAGTTGCAAATTCCAGTGAGCAGTGCGCGTCCCTAACGTGACGCAGCTGGGGCGTGCCTTAGTATTATTTTTGCCCAGTTATTTTATCTCAGTCCAAGGATTTCGGGAGTTGGCCTATGTCTTCCCATATGTGAAAATAACTACACTTAGCCATATTTCAATAGCATATCATACAAGACATTTTCCAATGCTCTCTCAAACATTTAGATAAATATTTCACTCAAAATTGAAGTGCCGAATCTCCTTCTATTTCTTAAGGAATTCATTCAAGCTTCAAGTTCTCAATCCAATCTTCATCGAGGAATTTTCCAAAACTAGGGTATGTGAGTTTTAACCATTAGGTCCTTTCACCCATAGTGCCCAACCTTCCTTTTTACACAAATTGCATGTTTCTAAGTTGATTTAGTTATGATTCTTACTTCCTATGAGTTTGACTATGAACTATGTTGGGGTTTCATAAATATGTGACTATTCAAGTATGTTTAAAGCTATGAATATATGATCTACTTTGAGATTATGTGACGGGTTTCAATGTATATTGCACGAGGGTATTACCAAGTGTTGGTGGGTTGATTTACTTCAACTTTTCTTGCAGAATTTCACTCTTGAATTGCATGGTTTTATACTAGCATTACACACCTGCCAAATTTTTGATAAAATATCCTGTTAATACTTTCTTGAGTTGTTGAAGGCGTAATGTATGGTATATGCGTTAAGTTACTTTATGATGATGAAAGAGATGTGTATATGTGTTGATTTCATAAATGATATCTATATTGTTGGAAGTTGATCAATTGCCTCATTGGGGGGGGGGGTTAGCAGGCCCGAACTACCATGTTGGGGGGGTATATACCTCAATCTCCTAGCACAGGGGGGTTGTAGGCACGTGCAACAATGTTGGAGGGTTTATACATCAATCGCCTAGCTTGGGGGCTGGTAGGCCTGTGCAACCATGTTGGAGGGTTTATACCTCAATCGTCACGCAAAGGAGGTGGTAGGCCTTGGTTACTAATGATGGTCTCTTCCTACACTTGTAAAATATTCTATGTAAGCATGTTTCACTACAAGATTCATGCATGCAATATTGCTATATGCTCATTTATTGCCTGAAGATGCATTTCGATTATAATGCCTATCTCTTGTTACATTGATCCTACATACTTAGTACATTTAAACGTACTAACACATACTTTACGCCTACATGATGTTACTATGTAGGAAATTGAGCTCCACTTGATCATCCTTTTCCTCCACGGGGCTGGTATGATTTTCTCAAACAAGTTGTTGAGTCCTTAATTTCTGGGGCAACGTCTTTGATCCTATGCTATGTATAAAGACTCTCTTTCTTTTAATACACGCTGATGGCTATGAGGGTGAGCTCAGAAAACTTTCCTCAACTAGTTCTTCCCTCTTTAGCTTAGGGAGGCCAAATTGATCGGGTTCATTAATTTGAAACAAAAATCGATGAGTGTGAGGGAGTATGCCCTCATGTTCAACCAACTCTCTAAATATACTCCACACTTGGTTACCGACTCGAGGTCTAGGATGAATAAATTCAGGATAGGCGTATTCGACTTGGTGAATGAGGAGTTCCGGGCTGCTATGTTGATTAGTGACATGGACTTGTCCCACCTAATGACTTATCAGGAACAATTGGAAGGGGAGAAGTTGAGAAAGAGAAGGGGCAGTGAGGCCAAGAGGGTCCATTTTTATGGGAGGTTCCAAAGTCCTAAGGATGGCTGAGTTCATCAAGGTCAAGCGTTATCTCATGCTCCTAATGAAAGGTTTGTCCATGACTACCTAAGGGCCCAAGGTGATGGTGGTGTGGTGCCTAATGTTATGTGTACAAAATGTGGAAAGAGTTATAGTGGCCCATACTTGAGGTATACTAATGCTTGTTATATTTGTGGGGAAGTGGAGTATAAGGCAATGGATTGTCCATGTAATCGCAACAAGGTTATAGATGTTCGTCGACCAGGTCGGGGTGCTAATATGGTTCCTTTGAGGAGAGGAGGTCAACAAGGTGGTGCCCCAAGGCACAATCGATTCTATGCACTCTAAGGATGACAAAGGCTATATGAGGTGCCCGATGTCATCACTAGTATGTTAAATGTCTTTGATTTTGATGTGTATGCATTGATAGACCCAAATGCCACTCTTTCTTTTGTATCTCTTTTTGTTGCCAAAAAGTTTCAACTTGAGCCTGAATAGTTGTGTGAGTTTTATGAGGTGTCTACTATCGTTGGTGCATCTATTGTTGCTAGGAAGGTCTATAGAAATTGTCCCATTTGTACTTTTGTATAATTTTGCCCTGTGATCTTGTTGAGTTGGATATGGTATAAACCTTCTTCCCGATACTCAACCTATTTCTATTCCCCCTTACCGTGTGGCCCAAACGGAGTTAAAGGAGTTGAAGGAATAATTGAGGGACTTGTTGGAGAATGGTTTTATTAGGCCTAGTCAATCACCTTGGGATGCACCGGTGTTATTTTAAAGAAGAAGTATGCGTCCCTTAGAATGTGTATTGAATACTGATAACTTAATAGAGTAACCATCAACAATAAGTATCCTCTACCAAGGATTGATGATTTATTTGACCAACTTCAAGGGGCTAGTCATTTCTCTAATATTGATCTTCTATCTGGGTATCATCAAGTGAAGCTGAGGGAGTGTGACATTCCCAAGACGGCCTTCCAGACTAGGTATGGGCATTATGAATTTATTGTTGTGTCTTTTGGGTTGACTAATGAACTGACTATCTTCATGTATCTTATGAATAGATTCTTTAAACCCTACCTTGATTTGTTTTTTGTGGTTTTCATTGATGGTATCTTGTTCTTTTCTCATAGTGAGGAGGAGCATATGGCTTATTTAAGGGTCGTGTTGCGAAAATTGAGCAGAGAAAAGTTGTATGCTAAATATGAAAAGTGTAAATTTTGGTTGAAAGAGGTTTCCTTTCTAGGTTATATGGTATCGGGGGACGGTATTAAGGTCGATCTTAAAAGATGAAAGTGATTAGAAGTTGGCCTAGACCTTTGACACCATTGGATATTAGAAGCTTCTTGGGCTTGGCGGGTTACTATTGTAAATGGGTTCTCCTCTATTTCTTCTTCCAGACTAAGTTGACTCAAAAAAAGTGAAATTTGTGTGGACCGATGAGTGTGAAAAGAGTTTTTTCAAAGGATAAGCTTGTCTTTGCTCCTATCTTGTCTCTTCCAGAAGTGTTGGAAGGGTTTGTTATGTTCTGTAATGCCTCCCGAATTGGTTTGGGTTGTGTTTTGATGCAAAATTATAAGGTGATAGCCTATGATTTCAGAAAACTCAAATTGCATGAAAAGAATTATCCTACTCATGATCTTGAATTGGCCACCGTGGTATTTGCTTTGAAAATTTGGCATCATTATTTGTGTGGGGTGTATGTTGATCTGTTTACCAATCATAAGAGTCTTCAATATATGTTCAGTCAAAAAGATCTCAACTTGAGGCAACTAAGGTAGTTAGGCCTTCTTAAGGATTATGATATGAGTGTACATTATCATCCCGATAAGGCTAATGTTATAGCTGATGCTTTGAGTATGGTGTCTATGGGTAGCCTAGTTCATGTTATTGATGGGGGCAAATAGGTGGCTAGGGAGGTTCATCGGTTAGATAAATTGGGGATTAGGTTGGAAGAGGTTGATAATGGTGGTATTTTTGTTGCTGATGGTTCAAAATCTTCCTTGGTTGATGATATGAAAGTAAAGCAAGATCTTGACCCCTTCTTGTTAGAGTTGAAGGCCTTAGTGAGAGAGGGCAAGGTGGAGGTTTTATCATAAGGGGGAGATACTACCCTTAGGTGCCAAGGTAGCTTGTATGTGCCTTGTGTGGATAACTTGAGAAAGAGGATCCTTGATGAGGCTCATAATTCTTCTTATTCTATTCACCTCGGTTCTACAAAGATGTATAGAGATTTGAGGGATGTGTTCTGGTGGGGAGGTATGAAAAAAGACATTGCCAAATTTGTGTTTAGTTGTCATAGTTGCCAACAAGTGAAATCCGAACACCAAAGGCCGGGTGTCCTAACTGAAGATATAGAGATTCCTACTTGGAAGTGGGAGGAAATTAACCGGGATTTTGTGGTCAGGTTGCCTAAGACTTGAAAGGGTTTTGATTCTATTTGGGTTGTGGTTGATTGGATGACAAAGTTAGTTCATTTCCTACTAGTTAAGACTACTTATGTCGTCAAAGACTATGCTAAATTGTATATTCATGAGTTGGTTAGATTGCATGGGGTGCCTTTGTCCATAATATCGAATTGTGGTGCTCAATTAAATTCTCCCTTTTGGAGGTCCTTTCTAAGAGGTCTTGGTACCATGGTTAAGGTTATAAGGCTTTTCACCCTCAAATGAATAGTCAAGCCAAAAGAACTATCCAAACTCTTGCGGATATACTTAGAGCTTGTATTTTTGAGTTGGGATGATCATCTTTCACTAATTGAGTTTGCTTTTAATAATAGCTATCATTTTAGCATTGGTATGGCTCCATTTGAGGAATCCTATGGTAGGTGTTGTAGGTTACCTGTTGGGTGGGTTGAAGTGGGAGAAATGACATTTTTGGGTTTGAATCTGGTCATGGAGGCTATAGAGAAAGTAAGGTTGATTAGGGAAAGGTTGAAAACAGCCCAAAGTCATCAAACATCCTATGCCGATGTGAGAAGACGAGAGCTTGAATTTAAAGTTGGTGAAGTGATCTATTTCAAGGTCTCACCCATGAAGGTTGTGGTTCATTTTGGTAAAAGGGTAAATTTAGTCCAAGATATGTGTGTCCTTATAGGGTGTTGAGGAAGATTGGTAAGGTGCCCTATGAGATGGAGTTGCCTAGGGAAATGGACTTGGTTCATTCGGTCTTTCATGTATCCTTGTTAAGGAAATGTGTGGGTGATCCGAATGCTATTGTCCCATTGGATGTTGTGGGTGTTGTTGAAGAAAACTTGACTTATGAAGGAGTTCCAGTAGAGATCTTGGATAGACAAGTGAAAAGGTTGAGGAACAAGGATGTGGCTTCCGTTTTGGTCCTTCGGAGCAATCAACAAGTCGAAAGTGCTATATGGGAGGTCGAGGCGGACATGCAAAAGTGATATCTCTATATTTTCCATTCTACTCAAGCCTAAGGTACTAATTCTAAGTCTTCTATGTAATTTTACGTCTCATGTATCAACCCTTTATGTCATTGCATGCATCCATGTTTATGTTAACAAGTTCATGACACTTATGTTGAGATTTTTGAAATAATGTTTAAGTGCATTATTGCATTCTTGTTGGGGTTGATTTCTTCATGATTACTCTTCTTATGTATATTTCTTTGACATTTGGGGACGAATATTCCCAAGGGGGAGATACTAAAACGACCCCAAAAAGTGCCCGAAAATGTTCCTCGGAAGTGCCCAAAATCGTAATTTCTATATATCTTAGAATCTTTACGTGATTTTAAAAATTCAACTTTTTCATGGGGTGGGGGGAATTGAGTGAGAAATGGGTCTAACCCCAATTTTAGAGCGTCTGTATCAAAAAAGTTAATTTCCAAAGTTGCAAATTCCAGTGAGCAGTGTGCACCCGTAGCGAGACGCGGCTGGGGCGCGCCTAAGTGTTATTTTTGCCCAGTTATTTTATCTCGGTCCAAGGGTTTTGGGTCTTGGTCCTAAGTATTCCCATATGTGAAAATACCTACACTTAACCACATTTCAACACCATATCATCTAAGATATTTCCCAATACTCTCTCAAGCACTTACAGAAATATTTTACTCAAAGTTCAAATGCCAAATCTCCTTCCAGGTCTTAAGGAATTCATTCAGGCGTCAAGTTCTCATTCTAATCTTCATCAAGAAATTCTCCAAAGCTAAGGTATGTGAGTTTCAACTATTGGGTCCTTTCATCGATGTTGCCCTACCTTCTTTTTTACACAAATTGCATGTTTCTAAGTTGATTTACTTATGGGTCTTACTTACTATGAATTTGACTATGAACTAAGTTCGGGTTTCATAAACTTGTGACTATTTAAGTATGTTTTGAACTATGAATATATGATCTATTTGATATTTGATGAAGGGTACCAGTATATATTGTAGGAGGGTATTACTAAGTATTGGTGGATTGATTTACTTCAAGTTTTCTTGCATGATTTCACTCTTGAATTGCATAGTTTTATACTAACATTATACACCCACCAAGTGTTTGATAAAATGTCTGGTTAATATTTTCTTGAGTTGTTGAAGGTCTAATATATGGTGTATGAGTTAAGTGACTTTATGATGATGAAAGAGATGTGTATTTGTGTTGATTTTATGAATAGTATCTATAGTGTTGGAAGTTGATCAATTGTCTCATTCGAGAGGTAGTAGGCTCGAACTACCATGTAGGGGGGTACAAACCTCAATCGCCTAGCTCGGGGGGTGATAGGCCTATGCGACCATGTTGTGGGGTTTATACCTCAATAGCATAGCTCTGGTGGTGGTAGGACCGTGCAACAGTATTGGGGGATTTATACCTCAATCGCCTCGCCAAGGAGGTGGTAGGCCTTGATTACTAATGATGGTCTTTTCCTACACAGGTAAAATGTTCTATGTAAGCATATTTCAATACAACCATCATTCATGCATGCCATATTGCTATATGCTCACTCATCGCCTAAATATGCATTTTGATTATGTTGCCTATCTCTTATTGCATTGCATTCTATATACTTAATATATTCAAGTGTATTGACATATACTCTATGCCTACATGATGTTACCATGTAGGAACCGGAGCTCCACTTGATCCTCGTCCTTCTCCACGGGGCTAGTATGATATCTCTCAAGGCAAGTTGGTGAGTCCTCAATTTCACGGACAATGTCTTTGATCTTATGCTATGTATAAAGACTCTCTTTCTTTTAATGCACGCCTAGGGCTATGAGGATGAGTCCGGAAAGTTGTCTTTGCCCCAGCTAAATTCTATGTATTAGAGGAATTGTTGGACAAGTTATGCATTGGTGCTATGAGCTTTGACTTTTTTGATGTTTATGTTATGAAAGTCTTCCATTAGTCCCTTTACCGTTATTTATATTCTTTAATTGTTGTTTAATTGCTTTTGCAACCAAGAATGTATAATGATATGTTAAGAAGTTTGCTTGGGGTTCCTTCGGGTTCCCCATTCGCAGTGTTACATCTAGGCCTTAGGCTTGGGTCGTGACAAGGAAGCTGAAGAATTCTTCAAAAGGATGAAACCGTCAGACTATTCCATCATGGAACAACTAAAGAAGACACCACCACAAATCTTTTTGTTGTCTCTTTTATTACACTGAGATGAACATCGTAAGGCTATAATGAAGATTTTGAATGAAGCCCATGTTCCTAAGGAGGTTATTGTAAGTCAACTGGAGAAAATTACTAAGAGAATCTTTGAGGCAAACGGGATCACATTTTTCAATGATGAGCTACCTATGGAAGGAACTGGGCATAACCAAGGCCTTCATATCATTGTAAAGTGTGAGCATTCCTATGTCACCATGTCCTAATAGATGGAGGTTCTAGTGCCAATATCTTCCCTCTGCCAACTCTGCATAAACTGAATGTCAGTATTCAAAAGGTGTAACCTAATAATGTATCTCTTACAGCTTTTGATGGGGCTAAAACTGATACCATTGGTGAGATTGAGCTCACATTGACAACAGGCCCTATTGATTTTGCAATAGATTTTCAAGGGTTGAACATTGATGCATCTTACAACTTGTTGTTGGGAAGACCATGGGTACATAAGGCCGAGGCAGTCCCATCTACACTGCATCAAATGATCAAGTTCAAACAAGACAGATAAGAAGTAATTATTCATAGGGAAGGAGACCTATCTATCCATAAAGATTCCTCCATTCCCTTTATCGAAGACAATAATGAGACTAACACAGTAGGTTATCAAGTTTGCGAGGTTGTAGATGTTGAGAATATCCTTGAGGGGAATCTTATTTTGAAGCCAAAATTACCCGCTGCATTTGTTATGATGACAAATCAAAATGTTAAAGTATGGGTTTGAACCTGGAAAGGACTTAGGAGCGTTCTTTCCAGGTAGAGCTCATCCAATGTGCCCATTCAAAAAGCCCGATACTTTTGTATTGGGGTACAAGCCCACAGTTGGAGATAAAAAAAGAGGGCCAAAAATAAAAACAAAAGTGGAGAATGTATCATTTGGCATTCATGACACTTACGAACAAATTTTGTGGAGTCCAGCTCCATGGTAAGCCAATAATAATTCGCTTGAAGCATTTTCTTTGCCAGGGCATACCCATTCATAGTGGCCCATAAACTTCAGAATGCACTTCAATCATGATGGTTGAAGCTTCTTTGGCATTTACACACCTTAGAAGACCTAAATAAGGGGCCCTCTTCTACAAGATCCCTCACTTAAGAAGAAATGATTAGCCAGTCATCAAATAGTTCTCTTTTGCTTACCAGGGGCTCCTAGTATCTAGATTGAAGGTATTCTTTGATATCATGTAACTAAGGTTTTCCATCAAGTTTTTCCTCGACCACATTGGAATAAACATGTTGGTCATGAATCTGTATGTATAGTGTGTGGATATAAGCTTAATCTAGATGTTGGAGCATCGAGGATAGGGTAGCCAAGGAATTATCAATCTTATTATGAGCCCTCATAATGTGTCTGAGCTTCACTAAAAAGAGTTGCCGACAAAGCTCTTACAAGCAAATTTGATATAGGATGAGCTTTGAATAATGAGTTTGCCATTCTCTTTGAATTTGATGGACTAGCACATTAGAATCTCCCAATACTAATAATTCTTGGACTCCCAGGTCGATAGCTAACCTCAAACCTACAATACAAGCTTCATATTCTACCATGTTATTGGTACAATAGAATCTGAGTTGGGTTGTTACAAGATAATATTCCCCTAACTTGGACATAAGAACGACTCCTATCCCAACTCCTTTTTTTGTTAGAGTCCCTATTAAAGAACAACTTCATCCTAAGTGGTTATCGAAAATAACTTCATCGGCACATAATACCTCCTCATCAAGAAAATAAGTCTTAATGGGCTCATATTCGTTATAAATAGGAGTTTCTACAAAATGAACTACCAAGGTTTGCACCTTCATTGATGTTCATGTCACATAAATAATGTCAAATTCAGTGAATAATATTTGCCATTTGGTAAGCCTTCCCCTGGGCATAGGCCTTTGAAAGATACATTCCAAGGGATCCAAGTATGAAATGAGGTAAGTAGTGTAAGAAGCAAGATAATGCTTCAACTTCTGGGCCATGTCACGACCCAAGCCTCGGGTGTAGACCTGACCAACGCATGGGGAGCCCAAAGTAACCCCAGACATGCATCATAGCATACCATTACACATCCTTGGTCACAGAAGCAATTAAAAATGACAAATAGAGATAAGCATAAGAAAGGGGAATTAGGAGTAAGGGAGTGAGAGAGAAAGGGAGACTAATACTTAAATATCATAAGTATGTCAGAGCTTAAGCATAATGCACAACTTGTCCAACGACACCTCTAAACATAGATACTTAGCAGGTGCCAAGACAAGCAACCGGCCTCATCTTCACAGTCAAAGTAGTAATAAAGAAGAGAGTATCAATACATAGCATAAGAAATATAAATCAACATCCCTGGAATGGAGGGCTCACTTACTAGCTTGAAAGAATTCATACTAGCCATGTGGAGGAGGAGGATGCCAAATGGAGCACCGGTTCCTACATGGTTACATCATGTAGTCATAGAATATATGTTAGTACGTTTGAATGTACTAAGTATGTAGGATAAAATGCAACAAGAGACGAGCAACATAGTGACGATGCATAATAATAATCAATAGATAGCTTAGTAGCAATATGACATGTATGAAGGATGCTTAATGTAAAACATGCTTATATATAATATATTACGTAGATAAGAAGAGACCATCACCATAGACCCAACAACTAGTATTCGGAATCTAAGGCTTAGCACCGCCTTGGTAGTGATCGAGGTACCAACCCCTCAACAATGTTAATGGACTTAACACCTACCATCAAAATGGTTAAGGTACCAACC
Organism: Solanum ossicruentum; assembly: GCA_025774065.1. NCBI lineage: Eukaryota > Viridiplantae > Streptophyta > Magnoliopsida > Solanales > Solanaceae > Solanum > Solanum ossicruentum. Next base: position 26,279 of record JAOTQR010078281.1, read on the forward strand.
CCTCAAAAAGGTTAATGGACTTAACACCCTCCATTAAAGTGTTCAAGGTACCAGACCATCAACAACTTTAATGGATTTAACACCCTCCATCAAAGTGGTCAAGGTACCAACCCCTCAACAAGGTCAATGGACTTAACACCCTCCATCGAAGTGGTCAAGGTACCAACCCCTCAACAAGGTTAATGGACCTTAACACCCTCCATCCTAATGGTCAAGGTACCGACCCCTCAGCAAGGTTATGGTCAACATGTAACACTATAGAAGCTTATCAGGAAATTAACACATAGACAACATACTTTTATCATCATAAAGTCATATATCTCATATTCTAAGAATTAGACCTTTAACAACTCAAGAATCATAACTCAAATATTTTATCAAATACTTGGTTCGGAACCCGAACCAAGGATCAAGCTTAAAGAAGTGACTAACCCATTGTAGTTGACCAAATAAATCAACCATCCTTAACCATCATATCACAACCTTATGGGTCCTACACTCATTGCGAGCATGCTATGTAAGTAGCCAAACCACCTCAAGACCTCCAACCCAACAAACTAAGTCCAACCAAAATCACAAGACAAGAACCTATGCAATAAGAACATAAACAACCGCTAAACCCTTCTAGCAACAATAGTCTCACATAACCATATGCTACTAACAACAAAATGAACAATGAAAGGAAAAGTGACCCCTAGAACTATCAAAGCATGCACAACAACATAGAGAAAAACCTTTAACATACCGATAGCATCATCGGGCACCTCTTCCCCTCCTTGCCTCCTTTGAAGAGCATAGAACCGTTTATATCATGGAGTATCCCATTGATAAACATCACCACCTCTATCCTTTTTGCACATGTGAGGATAATCTATTATCTTCTAACCCTTCTCTCCACAACCATAACAAGCATTGGAAATCTTCAAGCACTGGCCATTATGGAGTCTACCACATTTTGGGAACCTATCATAAAGAACCACACTACCACTTCCCTTGAGACTTTGGAAATTCCCTTCACCACTAGCCCTCTTTTCCTCCTTAACTCTCTTCTTCCTCAAATTTTCCTCATCAATTTGTTCGGCATAGGTCATCAAGCGAGCATAATTCATGTCATTAATCAACATAGCGAATCGGCACTCCTCAGTCACCAAGTCAGACAATCCCATCATGAATTTACTCATCCTAGACCTTGGATCGATCACCAATTAAGGAACATATTTTGAAAGTTGACTGAACTTGAGGGCATACTCACTGACACTCATAGATCCTTGTTTCAAGTTCACAAACTCCACCAATTTAGCTTCACTATGATCAAGTGGGAAGAACCAATTAAGAAAAGCCGCCTTGAGCTCCTCCCATAGAACCACATTGTCAACCCCCTTCTCTTCCTTCCATTGATTAAATAATATTTGTGCAACTCCCCTTGAGTTGGTAAGCCACCAACTCTGCCTTTTCCTCCGACCTAACACCTATGATGGCCAAAACCTTGTTAACCTCATTAGTAAACTCTTGAGGGTCCTCATAAATCTTTGACCCATAGAATACCGACGAATTCATCCTCATAAAATCTTTCACCCGAGATATCGGAGTAGGAGCATGAGGGGCTTAGGTCCCTTGGGTTGCTTGGTTAGCCACAACTTGTGTAAGCAAGGTGAGAGCATCTCATATTTCTTCATGAACCAATCCCCCATCTTGAGGACCCATAATGAGGAGCTTGAGGAGCGGGAAGGGTCAGTTGCTCCTCGGGGGTGCAAGCTCTTCTTCCTCTTTTGTTAGGCATGATGTAGCATATCAAAGAACAATTGTTAGGGGGGAAAACTTACTTTCAATCTATAGCACGACTTTGAACATGAAGAAGGAAAACATTTCCTAAATGTCTCACAGCCTCTCGCTGTTAATTGTGGTGCACAACACAACCATGAACAAGACTCTAATCAATACGGTATGTTAGAGTCCGATGATCTAACAACCTAGTGATCTGATACCATCTTTTTCATGATCCAATCCTGGGGCCTAGATGTGACCAGCGAATGGGGAACCCGAACGAACCCCAAATGAGCCTCATAGTATATCATTACACATCCTTGATCATGGAAGAAATTAAAAATGACAAATAAAGATAAGCATAAACAATGGGAATTGAGACTCAGTAAGCGAGAGAGAAAGGGAGAGTAATACTTAATATCATAGATAAGTCAATGCTCAAGCATAATACACAACTTGTCCAACAACACCTCTAAGCAAAGATACTTAGCGGCAGCTAAGGCAAGCAACCGAGCTCACACTCATAGTCAAAGTATCATTATAGAAGAGAGTATCAATACATAGCATAAGAAATATTGACCAACATCTCCGAAATGAAGGACTCACTAACTAGCTTGAAACAATTCTTACTAGTCATGTGGAGGAGGAGGATGGCCAAATGGAGCTCCGATTCCTAAATCCTAACATCATGTACGCATAGAGTATGCGTTAGTACGTTTGAATGTACAAAGTACGTAGAATGCAATGGAACAAGAAATAGGTAACATAGTCACAATGTATAATAATAATCAAAAGATAGCTTACTAGCAATATGATATTTATGAAGGATGATTAAAGTAAAATATGATTATATAGAACATATTACATAGATAAGAAGAGACCATTACCATAGACCAAGCAACTAGTACTCGAAATCCAAGACTTAGCACCCTCTTGGTAGTGATCGAGGTACCAACCCCTCAACAAGGTTAATAGACTTAACATACTCCATCAAAGTGGTCAAGGTACCAACCCCTCAACAAGGTTAATGTACTTAACATCCTCCATCAAAGTAGTCAAGGTATCAACCTCTCAACAAGGTTAATGGACTTAACACCCTCTATCATAGTGGTCAAGGTACCAACCTCACAACAAGATTATGGTCAACATGTAACACAATAGAATCTTATTTAGAAAGTAACACATATACAACATACATTCATCATCGTAAAGTTATACATCTCATATTCCAAGTATTAGGCCTTCAACAACTCAAGAATTATACACGGATATTTTATCAAACACTTGGCAGGTGTGCAGTATTAGTGTAAAACCATGCAATTCAAGAATGAAAACATGTAGATAAATCCAACGTAAAACAATCAATTAAATACTGGTAACATACTAAAGCAATATACATAAAAAACTTTTCATCAAATCTCACAATAAGTCTTAGATCCAAAGCCCAAAATATAGTAAAACAGTCACAATTTCATTAACCCCAACATAGTGTACACTGGATTTCATAGTAAATAAGACCTATGAGTAAATCAACTTTAAATCATATAATTTTTAAGAAAATGAAGGTTTAGCATCATGGGTGAAAGGAACCCATGAAAGAAACCCATATACCTTAGCTTTTGGAGAATCCTTGAAGAAGATTGGAGATAGAGACTTGAAGCTTGAGTGAAATCCTTAGATTTGGATTGAGTCTTAGGATTTGAAATTTGGAGATAAAATATTTTCTAAGTATTTGGGAGAGTAGATAGGAATGTCTTAGGTGATAAGAGGGTAAAATAAGACTAAGTATAGGTATTTTCACGTTTAGGAACACTTAGGCCCATGACCCAAAACCTTGGATCGAGATAAAAATCACTGACAAAAAATACACAGGTCCGCATCTGGTCCTTAATGTGAACCTATCGTGGAGGCACAATTAATATATATCGGCAGCAGTTGCGCATCGCGACATTGTCATAGATCGATTCTAGATAAGGAAAATTATGAAAAATGAAATTGTTAATAGTTTGCTCTTAAATTGGGGTTAAACCCTTTTCCCTCTCAATTTGATGCCTTGATCAAGAATACGAAGTGGTATTTTTGATATCACACATGGATTTTGAGAAATATGAAAATTAGGATTTTGGCATTTTCGAGGCACATTTTCGGGCACCTTTTAGGGTCGTTTCAGGCCACCCAAGTCAGGGCGTAACATGTTCTTTCAAGAATAGTGTACTTAGACTTGTAAGTAGTAAAATTGTTGCTAAGTTAATAGATGGTCAGCTCTTATTTACCAATAACACTATGCTGACCAAGCACACAACCAAAAGAATTATCCAATACCGACATATATAATATCAAAGGCCTACCGGCTTGGGAGGGACCAATACAGGCGGATTTGATAAATATCCTTTGATTATGTCAAATACTTCTTGACATTCCTTAGTCCATTTGACCATGGAATTCTTCTTTAATAACTTGAAAATAGGCTTGCAAGTTGTTGTGACCTGAGCGATGAATCTACTGATATATTTTAACCACCCTAGGGGGCTCATCACCTCAGTTTTATTTTTTGGTGATGGTAATTCCTAAATATCTTTTATCTTTGAATGGTTTAATTCAATACCTTGTCGGCTATTCTTAACCCAAAAGCTTCGCTGATCGTACACCAAACACACATTTTGCTAAATTAAGCTTGAGATTATACCTGCGAAGCCTTTCAAATAATTTTTCTAGGTCTTTGACAAGGTTTGATTGCTTTTTGGATTTGATAATAACATCTACATAAACTTCTATTTCTCTATGCATTATATCATGAAACTTGGTGGTCATTGCCCTCATGTAAGTTACTCCTGCATTCTTTAACTCAAATGTCATCACTCGCTAATAATATGTACCCCGTGATATGATAAAAGATGTCTTTTCATTATCTTTATTGTCCATAATAATTTGGTGGTACCCTGCGTAGCAATCCAAAAAAGATGCTAATTCATGCTTAGGATAGTTGTCTAACAAAATGTGAATGTTGGGCAATGAAAAGTTGTCTTTCGGACCTGCTTTATTCGTTCATCAATTCAGAAAACTTTAGGTTAGTGATGTTGCTTGTGTATCAAAATTTGTTGAAAGATATTTTAAGCTATGATTATTTCATGTCTTATTTTCTTAAAAACTAGTCTTTAAGAATATATATATTATATAATTTAAAACAATTCACCACGAACTACGCAAAAATCTGATTCATGCACTAGCATGATACGTAGACAACACAATGGGTTCGATCAAACCTTCTTATATATATATATTTGTGTGTGTGTGTGTGTGTGTGTGTGTGTGTGTGTGTGTGTATGTGTGTGTGTGTGTTTGTGTCTGTGTATTTTGAGCTAAATTGAATTTCATTTAAATTTTAAATTTTAATTTTGTTTTATTTTTATCTTATCTTAGTAGGTTTATTTTAAATAATTTGAAAGCTATAAAAATAGAGTTACATTTTAAGACAAGTTTGTTCAATTTATTTCAAAATATATGTTGAATAATTGAAATAGGTTTTACTTTTTTAGATTTTTATAAACTAGAATTTTTAAATTATAGTTTTGGATTGGCTATTTAACTTTTCCGAAATTATGTTAGCTTAAAATTAAAATAATCTTTATTTCTTTCTTTTAATATTTATTCATGTGTCTATCTTATAAAATAAAAAGGAAAAAAGAAAAGAAAACCTAAACTTAAAATCCTAAAAAGTAACATTAATTACCCCATTATCCTAAACACACACATGCCACATCTAACCAAAAAAGCCTAAAATCACTACCCCATCCCTAATATGGACATACTACATGTTTAAAAAATTTAAATTAAATATAACACAAATCTCTCAACTCTCCTTATTTTTTCTCAAATCCGACACCACACTTCTACTATAACACAACTTCCTCACCCACTCTTTATATACAGTAATGTATTATAATTAAGGGATCAGAAGTTTTAAGTTGAAGTGAGGATTAAGATTTTTAAAAAAAGCAGAGCGTAGATTTCTAGAAAAAAATAGCGTACATACACCAAATAAAGGGAGATGCACGAACAAGAAGGAACTTTTTGAATCGGGTTTGGCTCTTTTTCGAGTTTTTCCGCCTTCACCTTTAGTCAGTTTATCAAACAGAGAGTGTGGGAGATAGAGAGAGATAGAGAAAGCGAGAAAAGCAATTTAAAAGTTGTTGGTACGTGGTTAAGATGACATCACATCCATACTATACAAAGTCAAAAGGGAAAGAGAAAATGCCCCTCCAAGATGGAAAAGAGGTGGACCATGATGAAAACTAGATGGTTTCATCGGAAGAGTGACAGTAGAGGAAGTAAGGATGTTGAGACAACAAATGGCTACAATATATGTAGCTTGAACGAATGGACATGCTCCACCACCTTCAATCCATGAATATCTAAGTTCGAATATGCCATCCCCTATCCCAGTCCCAACAAATAATCTAATTTATCCAATTGAATTTGGCCCATAGATTAACACTTTCAACTTCACTAGAACATCCACTATACATCTTGTGCTTTTTCCAATGATAAGTAATCCTCTTTTCATGCAAGCTGCACAAACTAATACAGTCCCTCAGCTGACGCCAGTGCCAAAATCCAATGATGATCCCCCATCTCAAGTTCAAAATGATCAGGGCTATGCCCGTGCTAACTTTTAAAATTACAAGATCTTATCATTACAATTCCACTGTCGAGGTTGTTAAACCCATTAAAAGTGAGGAACATGAAGAAATTGCTAGAAAAATGAAAAGCTTGGAACAAAGTGTAAGAAACATACAGGGATTAGGAGGCCAAAAAGGCATCTCATTCAATTGTTTATGCATATTTCCCAAAGTCCACTTACCTATTAGGTTTAAGGTCCCAAAGTTTGAGAAGTATAATAGCCGTGGAGACCCTATTGCCTATTTGAAAAGATACCGCAATCAACTAAGGGGTGCTGGAGGCAAAGAGGAATTACTCATGGCTTATTGTGCAGAAATTCTAATGGTTTATAGATCAATATATTATCAACTGGCATACTTGGGATGATTTGGCTCAGTGTTTCTTACAACAATTTTAATACAACATTGACATCATTCCTGATCGCACCTCATTGGCAAACATGAAAAAAAGGACCACTGAAAATTTTTGTGTACAGACTAGATGGAGGGAGAAAGTAGCAAGGGTTAAACCCCTAATGAAGGAGTTAGAGATGATTGATGTCTTTCTCCAAAAAAAAGAACCTGACTACCTCCATTACTTGGTTTCTGGCATTGGGAATACATTTGCTAAGGTTGTTAAAGTCGAGGAAATGGTAAAAAGTGGCATCAAATCAGGAAAGATTATGAGTCAAATTGCTTTAAAAGCCACTACACAAGTGTTTCAGAACATCTCAGGAAATCTAGTAGGCAAGAGAAGGAAGGAAGATGTGGCTACCATTGTATCAGCGCCCAGGACCTATGTATATAATCCATATAACCCCACACAACACTACTTTCCTTCTTAAAATTCACCATATCCTACTCCGCATCAATAGTATCCCATTTACAGTTCACAACAATATGTTCAACCCCCATTTTGTCCACAATGGTGTGCACCAACTGCTCAAATTAAACCACCACCCCCACTAAGTTACCAAAATACTACTAAAGCCAAATTTTGTCCTAGACCAGTGTACTAGAAAGGGAAGGTATCTAGGGATGACTTCACTTCTATTTCAGAATCATATACCAAATAATTCCAAAAATTAAGGCCATTGAATGTTGTGAGCCCTATTGAAAGAAAGGTCCAGAATCCTCCCTCCCCACAAAACATGGATAATTCCCAAAGATGTGCATATTGTTCCAATGGCCTAGGGCATGACATAGAAAACTGTTGGCATTTGAAAAGGTTGTTCCAACACTTGATTTACGCATCAAATCATAGTGCAGAGTGCAAAGGGTCCAAGCAAACAACAACATTACTTCACAGCCTGACCCCTATGTTTAAAACATAGATCAACTGTTTCCGGATGACCCATGATGAGCGTCGAAAGCTGCATTGACTAATTGCTACTTCACAGTTAGTCAATGCAACTTTCGACGCTCATCACGGGTTATCCAGAGGTTCCAAACATCAATAAAAATTCATTACCTATGCATAATGAAACCATTATGTTGGAAGTGATCCACAGTGCCGAGAGATGGCAATCCCATACAAGCCTATCCTTAAGGTCAAAGCTAGTGCAAAGAGTGCAACAAATGTAGTTGATTTGACAAAGATAGTGCCTTCGAATGTGAAAGTGATGCCAAAAAGGCTAGTTCAATCCAGAGCGCCAATCCTAGTTGTGAAATGACCTATAGAAGAAGCTTGGGATAGCTAGAAAGAACCAAAGGTAATTTCTCCCAAAGGAACAAACAAGCCTATCTTGGTTATGAAAGGGCCCTTACCTCACCTGTGATCATTAAGCTGGTGTGTCAACTTTCAATGACTAACACTAAGGTTGTTCCTTGGAATTATAAACATATCATTGTGATACACAAGGGGAAAGAAATCAATGATGAAGTTGATGAAATAGGAGCGCTGACCCGTTCAGGGAGATGCTATGCCCTGACGGAGTTAAGGAAGACTAAACAGGTTAGAAATGACCCTGCACCACTTAAGGCCATAGTTTCTAGGATGAAGTAGAAGAATTCTTAAAAAAGATGAAACTGTTAGATGACTCCATTGTGGAACAACCAAAGAAGACACCAACACAGATCTCTTTGTTGTCTCTGTTATTACACTTAGGTGAACATCGCAGGGCTTTAATGAAGATTTTGAATGAAGCACATGCTCCTAAGGAGGTTACTGTAAGTCAAATAGAGAAAATTACTAGGAGAATGTTTGAGGAAAAAAGGTTCACATTTTCAATAATGAACTACCTATAGAAGGAAGTGGACATAACCAAGGCCTTCATATCACTGAAAAGTGTGAGCATTCGTATATGACTTGATTCCTAGTTGATGGATGTTCTAATGCCAATATCTGACCTCTTTCAACTCTACAAAAATTGAATGTCAGTTTTCAAAAGGTGTGACCTAATAATGATCTATTAGAGCTTTTGATAGGGCCAAAACTGATACCATTGGTGAGATTGAGCTCCAGTGACAATAGGCCCTATTGATTTTGCAATAGATTTTCAATTTTTGAACATTGATGTATCCTACAAGTTGTTTTTGGGGAGACCATGGGTACATAAGGCTGGGTCAGTCCCATTTACATTGCATCAAATGATCAAGTTCGAACATGACAGATAAATAATTATTCATAGAAAAAGAGACCTATCTATCCATAAAGATTCCTTTGTTCCCTTTATCGAAGCCAATAATGAGACTAATACACTGCGTTATCAAGTTTTTGAGGTTTTGGATAATGAGCATATCCTTGAGGCGAATCTCATTCCGAAGCCACAATTACCCATTGCATTTATTATGATGATAAATGAAATGTTAAGTTATGGGTTTGAACCTAGAAAGGGCTTAGGAGCATTCTTGCAAGGCAGAGGTCATCTAGTGAGCCCATTCAAAAACCCGATACTTTTGGATTGGGGTACAAGCCCACATAGTTGGAGATAAAAAGAGGGACAAAAATGAAAAAAAGGGGAGAATGGTCACATGCTAGGCCAATACTGCCGATCAACGAGTCCTTTGTCAGAATCCACACTGTTGAGTCTTCCAAGCCACCGCCACCAAAGTTAGTATCCGATGTGGATGTGGAATTGAGCATCTATTTCTAGAACTTATTTTTTGAGGTTGATATGGTTGTGGTTAGGGAGGGGCCCAGTAACAAAGATATATGATTCATATCCCTATTGTCCAGCTCAACAATTAGGAGGCTACTCCGCTTCCTACTAGGAAGGAATCTTGGTAGTCTGTCTTACTTTTTCTTTATGTTTTTCCACTTACCATAGAATCATAGTTTAAATTTCTATCTTATTATTCAATACCTCTTATCTTCCTTTTCAAAGAATTTTAGTTTGTTTTCCATTTCCACCTAATATAGTTATCTTTCTTTTATATAGTTCTACCTATATCGATTCTAGTGATGCGACATGTGCAAAAAAGTTTGTCGAATCTTAAAATCCAATCTAATCCTGAAATAATAAATCAACAAGTCAAATATGATGAAGATAAATAATTTAGAGAAGTAAGCAAGGATTTTGAACATTTTGAGAATAAATAAAATCCAATCATGAGCTAAATAAAGACAATTAATCTAGGAGATTATGAAAATATTTGGGAGACTACGATAAGTGTGCATGCTCAACCGCAACAAAAGAAAGAGATAACCCAGGCTTTACTTGACTACAAGGATGTTTTTGCCTGGTCTTATGATGATATGTCTAGGTTGAGCACTGACATGGTTGTTCATAACTTGCCAACTGATCCTACAATTCCTTCGGGTAAACAAATGTTGAGAAAGCTTAAAATCGACATGGTGTAATAATTAAAGAGGAAATTAGGAAGGAAATTGAGGCAAAAGTCATTCTAGTTGCTGAATATCCTTCATGGTTAGCCAAAATTGCCCATGTCCCTAAAAGAAATAGCAAAGTTCGAATATGCTTTGATTATCGCGATTTGAATAAAGCAAGTTCATTGCCCAACATTCACATTTTGTTAGACAATTATACTAAGTATGAATTACAATCTTTTATGGATTGCTACACAAGGTACCACCAAATTATTATGGATGAAGATGCCGAAAAGACATTTTTTTATAACATCATGGGGTACATATTGCTATCGAGTCATGCCATTTGGGTTAAAGAATGCAGGAGCAACTTACATAAGGGCAATAATCACCATATTTCATGAAATGATGCATAGAGAAATAGAAGTTCATGTAGATGATGTTATTATCAAGTCAAAAAAGCAATTAGCTAATGTCAAAGACCTATGAAAATTCTTTGAAAGGCTTCACAAGTATAATCTTAAGCTTAATCAAACAAAATGTGTGCTTGATGTACCATCAGGGAAGCTTTTGGGGTTCGTTGTTAGCAAACGAGGTATTGAATTAGACACTTCAAAGATAAAAGCTATTAAAAATTATCACTACCAAAAAATAAGAAAAAGGTGATGAGCCTCCTAGGGCAGTTAAACTATATCAATAGATTCATTGCTCATCTCACAACAACTTACGAGCCTATTTTCAAGTTATTAAAGAAGAACGTCATGGTCAAATGGACTGAGGAATGTCAAGAAGCATTTGACAAAATCAAAGAATACTTATCAAATCCTATTGTATTGGTCTCTCCCAAGCATGGTATGCCTTTGATATTATATATGTAGGTGTTGGATAATCCTTTTGATTTTTTGCTTGGTCAAAATGATGTTACTGGTAAGAAAGAGCAAGCCATCTAACCTCTACAAGAGGTTTGCTACTTGCGAGTCTAGGTACACTCTTCTTGAAAGGACATTTTGTGCCCTGACTTGGGTGGCCCAGAAGTTGAAGCATTATCTTGCTTCTTACACTACTTACCTCATTTATCGCCTGGATCTCCTGAAATACAAATTTTAAAAGCCCATGCCCATGGGCAGGCTTGCCAAATGAAAAATATTACTCACTTGGTTTGACATTATATATGTGGCATGAACATCAATGAACGCCCAAGCCTTGGCAGGTCATTTGGCAGAAAATTCTATTGATAACGAATATGAGCCCATTAAGACTTATTTTCCTGATGAGGAAGTATTATGTGCCGATGAAGTTATTCTTGATAACCACTTAGGTGGAAGTTGTTCTTTGATAGGACCTCTAACAAAAAAAGGAGTCGGGATAGGAGACGTTCTTATGTCCGAGTTAGGGGAATATTATCTTGTAATAGCCCAACTCAGATTCTATTGTACCAATAATATGGTAGAGTATGAATCTTGTATCCTAAGTTTGAGGTTAGCTATCAATATGGGTGTCCAAGAATTATTAGTATTGGGAGAATTTGACTTGCTAGTCCATCAAATTAAGGAGAATGGCAAACCTGTGATATAACGCTCATCCTGTATCAATATTGCTTGCAAGAGCTTTGTTGGTAGTTCATTTTAGTTAATTTTAGACACATTTAGAGGGCTCATAATGAGATCACTGATGCCTTAGACACCGTATCCTTGATGCTCTAGCGTCCACATAAAGCTTACATTGACCACTATCCATATAGATTAGTGACCAACAAGTTTATTGCAATGTGGTCGAGGAAGAACTTGATGGAAAACCTTGGTTCCATGATATCAAAGCATAACTTCAATATGGAGAGTATTTGATAAGCGCCTCTAGTAAGCGAAAGAGAACTATTCGATGGGTAGCTAACAATTTCTTCTTGAGCGGAGGGATCTTATACAAGAGAACCCTTGATTTAGGTCTTCTAAGGTTTGTAAATGCCAAAAAAGCTTCAACAATCATGATTAAAATACATTCTAGAGTATGTGAATGGGTAAGTCTTGGCAAAGAAAATACTTCAAGTGGATTATTATTGGCTCACCATGGAGCAGGACTCCATACGATTTGTTTGTAAGTTCCATGAATGCCAAATATATGGGGATTTGATACATTCTCCACCCAAAGAGTTGCATATAATGTCCACTCCATAGCCTTTTGGGTCTTGAGGAATTGATATGATTGGTCTAATCAAACCTAAAGCATTAAATAGCCATAGGTTCATTTTGGTAGCCATTGATTATTTCACAAAGGGGGTAGAAGTAGTGACTTTCAAGTCTGTGACCAAAAAGGTTGTTATGGACTTCATTCATTGTAACATTATATGTTGGTTTGATATCTCAAAGATAATTATTGTGAATAATCCTGCCAATCTTAACAATAATTTTATGGGAGAGGCATGTCATTATTTTATGATCAAACATCAAAATTCAACTCCATATTGCCCAAAGAAAAATGGGGTTGTAGCAGCTGCTAACAAGAATATAAAAAAGATACTCAACAAATGGTGCAAAGTTCTCGAGATTGGCATGAAAATCTACTTTTTGCATTATTTAGTTATCACACTACAACTTATACATTAATAAGTACTACTCCTTACTTGCTGGCATATGGGATCGAAGTGGTTATACCCATAGAAGTTGAGATTCCATCCCTCCGAACTATTGTAGAGGCCGAAATTGATGATGATGAATGGATCAAAAGACGATTGGAGCAACTAAGCTTGATTGATGAGAAGTGATTTACATCGGTGTGTCATGGTTAGCTATACCTGAAGAGAATAGCATGACAATACAATAAAAAGGTATGCCTCAGGCATTTTAAAGTGGGGCAATTAGTATTGAGGCATGTCCTACCACACTAGGCCGAGAGTAAGGGAAACTTTTCTCCAAACTGACAAGGACCATTCATTATAGTGAAGGTATTGTCTAACGGTGCTTTGTATTTGATAGATATAGAAGGAAAAATGATCAACATGACAGTCAATGCTGATGTTGTTAAGAGATATCATATATGATTTGATTTATTTCCATTAAATATATCAAGTTCTATTTGACATTTTAAAGTTTGATATGATAAAAGCTAAACATTCTAAATCCAAATGTTAGGTCACACATTACTACCTATGTTGATGTGTAATCTATTTCCTTTACCCTTTCTTTGAAAATTTTTTTAAAAAAAAGACAAAATATGAAAAAAAATAAAAAAAAAAAGAAAAAAGAAACAATGAAAAAAGAGAGAGAAAACCATCCTACTGAATTACGTTTGACCTGATTCTTGTTTCACAAGATACGTAGGCTACTTTATTATAGGGGTTTGGCCTAACCAAATAAAATTTCAAAATTCCATGTTTAGAAAATTGGGGAGAAAGTTTTATTCTCTTCTCTCTACCGGGTCAATTCCCAGAGTTGAAGGTCAACCCTATGCATCTGAGCCTTCATGACATCCCTTCTTTTCGTCCTTAATTGAAAGTCATGTTACGACCAAACAAAGACTCTTAAATTGACCTTTGAAATGTCAAGTACATTAAAGTCATAGAACAATGGCACAAGGGATGATATTCCTCTTCAATAATACAAAAGTTAATAAAAATGAGAGAGTCTTATTGGTGAAGACCCTAAGGGGCACCATAAGGCGAAGGTGAGATTGAGAGAAGAAAATGAGAGAGTCTTATCAGTAAAGACCCTAAGGGACACCATAAGGTAAAGCTGATATTGAGACGATAAAATGAGAGAGTTTTATTGGTGGAAACCCTAGCGGGCATTATAAGACAAATAAGATCTCGAACTCGACTATGGTTCATTGAGGTATGTGGAACTCAAGGTCAAATCTTCATAATCGATAAGGGTCAGTGAATAGTTTGGATGGATAGATTGGACTGATTAATTCAAAGCACATATCATGATCGATAGAGTCAACTATTGTACTTAGATAAGTTCTCCATTTCCTTCCTTGCTCTAAAAGCGATCCTTCTCATTTAATTTTTTTTTTTGTTATTCCTTTGTTTTAATCATTTTTTCCTTTTATTCTTCTTTTTCTTTTCTTTTTTCCCTTATGTTCTTTGGTCAGATTCTTGTCAAAAAGGGGGGAGGGGAGTGATAAAGGATAAAGGATTTCAAGACTTGCTACTACCTTTATAATTGCAGAAAGTGAAGCATCAAGCCAATTAACAAAATTTAGACTAAGGAGAAATGTCGATGAGTCGTTATTTATCAACAAGTCTTGAAATTTTGACGCAGAGGTTCAATGAAAGCATGAATAGTTGATATCCTAGAATAAAGGCAGGTATTGGATTAAAGTTACAGTCGCTCTGGGTAATCATATTTCGTTCGGTCCACGACCCACCATTGAGGGGCATTAATAACTTTTGAAAAAGATTTAAATGACAAGTATTAAAGCGATCGTTGTCGGAAGTCAAGATCGCGAACCAATCACCACGCATTGTGAATATGAAAAATTTCTTTGAAACGAGAATATAGGTTGTGTTCAATTTGATAGTTCAAAATTCAAAATACTTAACTAAATCATAGAGATTAAAATGACAATGTTATGGTATTGGTTTGTCTCACTCAATTATGATGAAATTGGTTATCTCTGCAACGTATTGAGGATCGTGATTTTTAAAAAAAATCATGTTGTTTGGTGCTGAGTGTAGCAGGATCCTCCTGGATAATGGAATTTAAATTAACTTTAGGACCCTCCTGGATAATGAGATTTAGATTAGCGGGCCTCTCCTGGATAATGGGATTACGACCCTCCTAGATAATAGGACTTAGTGTAGTAGGGCCCACCTGGATAATGGTATCAGGACCCTCCTGGATAATGGGACGTAGTGTTGTGGGACCCTCTTAGATAATGGGATTTAAATTAACTTCGGGATGGTCCTGCATAATGGGACTCAGATTAGAAGGACCCTTTTGGATAATGGGATCAGGTGTTAGGTTGTGGAGCCTGATGTAATATTTAATGTACTGTTAAATATTTGTCAACCTTGCGGGTCAAGCTGTACTATTCAATCTCCATGTAAAGTATTCTTTATTCATTTAATATATATATTACACCTGTGGAGGTTGCCCAAATAATTGGGTGTTACCATGTTAAAAAATCTTTCTTCCCATTTTTAGAGAGAGAAACTCTCACTTCTCTCTACTATTACTTCTTCTTCTTCAATATTTCTTCTTCTTGATCTGATTTTTGTATAGATCCCATGTAGATCATAACATCAGGACCCTTCTGGATAATGGGACTTAATGTAGCAGGACCCTACTGGATAATGTGACAGGACCTTCTTGGATAATGAGACTTGGTTTAGCAGAACCCTCTTGGATAATGGGATTAGGACCCTCTTGGGTAATGAGACCAAGACCCTCCTAAATAGTAGCACTTAATGTAGCAAGAACCTCCTAGATAAAGAGACTTAGTGTTGTTGGACCCTCCTGGATAATGGGATTTAGCGGAGCAGGACCCCTCTGGATAATGGGATTTAGATTAACATCAAGATCATCTTGGATAATAGGACTTTCTTTAGCAAGACCCTCCAAGATAATGGGATCAAGATCCTCCTAGATAATGGGACTTAGTGTAGCAGGATCCTCCTAGTTAATAGGTTCAGGACACTCCAAGATAATGGGTCTTATTATAGAAGGACCCTTTTGGATAATGGGATTAAGACCCTCTTGCATAATAGGACTTAGTGTATCAGGACCCTCTTGGATAATGAGATTAGTACCCTCCTAGATAATGGGACTTAGTATAGCAGGGCCCTCTTGGATAATGGGATTAGGACCCTCTCAGATAATGGGACTTAGTGCAGCAGGACCCTCCTGGATAATGGGATCAGGACCATCTTGGATAATGGGATCAGGACCCTCCCGAATAATGGGACTTAGTGTAGTAGGACCCTCGTAGATAATGAATTAGGACCCTCCTAGATAATGGGATCAAGACCTTCCTTGATAATGGGATCAGGACCCTCTTTGATAATGGGACTTAGTGTATCATGACCCTCATGGATAATGGGACTTAGAGTAGTAGTACCGTCGTAGATAATGGGTTTTAGCATAGCAGGACCATTTTGGATAACGGGATTTAGATTAACCTCAGGATCCTCCAAGATAATAGGACTTAGAGTTGCAGGACCCTCCTGGATAATGGGACTTAGAGTAGCAAGACCCTCCTAGATAATGGTATTTAGCGTAGCAGGACGCTCCTAGATAATGGGATTTAGATTAACATCAGGACCCTCCTAGATAACGGGACTTAGAATAGCAGGAACCTCCTGGATAATGGGATTTAGATTAGGAGGACCTTCCTGGATAATAGGATTTAGGCTAGTCCTGGATGATTGGATTAGACGAAACCAATTTAAGTGATCATTTGAGTTACTTCAACAAGTCAGAAGTATGTGAAGAATGCGTTGGAATGAAGCTCAAGTCATCCAGATTCTTGATTCAAATCTAAGTGTTCTCCTTCATTCATGCCCATAAAATTTTCTTTGCTATAAACTGGGGCAAAATTTTGTGCTATTACTTTTATCTATTTTTGTTTTAGGAATCTAGTTGCAGAACAAGGTCAATTGACATGTCAAGCTCAATATTATGTCTATAAAGCATAGTGAACTTTGAAGCTCTTTTGCAATTCAAATAGTACGAGCTATTCTTGAAAAAAAGGATATGTTCCAACATTGAGTAGCAAAAGCCTACTGGGAAACAAGCTAACCTTTAATTTCATATGAGATGACATCCCACTATTTGAGAAGATATAAAAGCCTGAGACGATTCAGGAGAAACTATATTGATAGGTTTTTGTCCTTACTTTTCTTTTAGTTTTTGTCTTTCGTTTGTATGTAAAAAGGAGTTGTGAACTGGAGCCTCGGCGGACCTCACCTTACTTCCAACTCATCATTTCACCTCCTTGAACTACACGTGACCTGATTCCGTTATGACCCAGGATATGTAGATTGTCCAAAACCATGACTCTGTCGCATCTTTTTCCTCACAAGTAAGAGTGCGGTCAAAACTTGTCATGTTGTCTACTTCTTTGTCGGCAAACTCTTAGTTTTTCAATCAAAGAGGGGCAAACTGTTGACACGTAATTTTTGATAAGATACTTTAATACCCTTTTATTATTAGAGAGAGAGAGAGAGAGAGAGAGAGAGAGAGAGAGAGAGAGAGAGAGAGAGAGAGAGAGAGAGAGAGAGAGAGTGT
>JAOTQR010078284.1:0-11415 GCA_025774065.1 Solanum ossicruentum
CCGCATATATATGTGTATAGATATTTGCTGTATGCTGGGGTTGCTATTTGCAGGTTTGGTTTGTCAGTAAAATAGAGAAAACTCTGCTGAAATTTTGGTAGATTCCTTAGCTATGATAGTTGGAAATCCGGTTTAGTATTTGTCTGGGTGCCCAATCGACACTAATCTCGGTCTCTGGGTTGGGTCGTGACAGAAATATTAAAGTATAACAATAGAAAGAGAAAAGACATGAAGTCATCATTGAAGTTGTCTCGATTTTTTAAAAAGACACCTAAACTTTGTGGACGTCTTATTACCCCACAGAAGTATTTAATATCTTTGTAAATACACCATTTTAACACATTTTCCCAGAGTGTTTGTGTGTGTGATGCTCACTCACCCTCTTTTTACTAATAAATCAATTCATTCAGAAGTGTCAAATTTTTCTTTTCATTTCTCTCTCATAAGACTCATTTATTTCTTCTTTTTTTTTCTTCTTCTTCTTCTTCAATTTAGAAGATCCATTTACTTTTTTCAAAAATAAAAATCTTATTTTCTGATTCTTTTTGTTTCCTTTTGATTCATTTTTATTTCTGTCTAGATGACCCTTCTTTGTTTGTTTGTTTGTTTCCTATTTGGAGTTTTTCGCGCTTAGATTTTTTTTTAAAAAAAAGTGTTTTGTGTCTCCATTTGGAAGCTCAAATTGTTCCCTTTAACTTATTTATAAATTTCTGTTAAGTATTATGTAGAATTGTTTTTGAGATTTTCTATACTCTGTTAAATGGGCTCGAAGATATTCATCATAATTTTGTTCGTGTGCGCTTTGTTAGTTCCAAATACCCATCAATTAGGGTCCTATGAATCTCAAATCCTTTTAAAATTGTAAAGGCACTTGGATATCCATTGCAATGGGATATTTTGGAGAATAGTGATAACGATTTTTGCAAGTTGGCGTCTACACCTAAGATTTTTCCATCTGAGATGTCTACCATAGTGAAGCTTCATATTTCTCTTCTTAAGAACAAATAAAACCTTGAAGTGATTTCAATAAAGAGAAATTAGTATTATTGTTAATTTGTGTTGATTTCATCTACTCTTCTTATTTCTCTTTTTTAAAAAAAAATTCTTCAACAACTAATTTGATTTGGGGAAGAAGATATAGTATGTGAGAAATAGGAATGCAATGTGTCACTTTTTAATTGGTTTTGGAATGAAGAAAAGCTTTTTCACACGGAAAATATGCGTGTTCACCAATACAGATGAATAAATATGTCAAAATGGCATATTTACAAAGGTATTAGATATTTTTGTGGGGTAATAGGTCGCTGGCAAAGTTAAAGTGCCTTTTTGAAAATTTAGGACAACATAAATGGTTAATTTATATCTTTTCTCTAATAGAAATAAATTAAGGAGTGCTTTCAATTAGAATAATTAAAAATAGTAGAAATAATGAAGAAAGGAGAAATCTAGAATCCTATATGAACATCATAGACAATAATAAATACATGAATCTAATTGGCCTTAAAAAATGATGATATAAAGATCAAGATATAAAGAAACAAAAGAAAATCACCTTCAACAATTCAAATATTTAAAGCATCTTATCATAAATTAAACTCGAACCAATTAGAGGTACAACTTCTTTCAAAGAATTTTCTGATCTCTCAATATCTAAAAACATTTATCTCTAACAAACAAAATATTTTAGGATTAAATAAGTTTTGAAAATAATGATTAATAAACGTACTATTCTTTTCATGAATCATCAACATGGTTCTTGAAACACATTCTAACCACTTTTAAAAGATTATGCAGTTTCAACATACACTGGAAATCCTTTGAAAAACTAATTTAAAATCATGTAATTCAAGTAAATCATTATAATTGATTTATAATTGCATAAAAAAAATCATAAAATCAAGCAATTGAAGTAAAATCATGTAAATCCATACAATTCATACATATCTTGGTGAAGAATCCCTAAGAATTTTGAAGAATGAGACCTGAATTTACTTTGAGAGCTTGAATCCCTGGTCTTGTTCAATGGAGGGTCCTTTGAGAGAAAAACTTAAAAATTTTGGAGTGAGTTTGAAAGTAAATGAGTTTGAGAGTGTTTAAGGTAGTTTTATGAGAGTTCAGGCGGTTAGGGTAGTTATAAGGGTCAAAATAACATAGTTTATGGGAAAAACTAGTCAGAATAACCAAAAAGCCCCTCAATAAGAATTTATCGAACCTATCTATGAGTCGTAGATTGAAGTAAGATTCGTGGATCATGGTTTTTGTCCTATTAAAAATTTTGGCCTTTGAATAGTCTCTGAACTTATTTTTCCATCAATCTCGGATGGAGCCAAAAATTCACTTATTTTTGGCTTTGGGGTATGATGGAATAAAGTAAAATGACTCTTTAAACTATCTGCGCTTCTTTCAATTGTGAAGTAGCAGTTAGTCAATGCAACTTTCGATGCTCATCATGGGTCATCCGAAAACAGTCGCGCTATGTTTTTAAATATAGGGGTCAGGCTGCGTACATCCGATCCCCCCTTACCACGCAATGGGCGCGAGCCTTTGAGGCATTGAGGTAATGTTGTTGTTGTTGAATAGTCTCTGAACCTGACTTTCCTTAATGACATTCTAGGTCATTTCAGTATAATTACGTACTTTGCTGGTTAAATGTATTTCAATAGTGATCCAAAGTTATTTGTGATATATTGGCACTGATAGTTCAGTCGCTTGGTCATCATTTGAAAAATATGCAGCTTTTCGTGTTAGAGGGTAGTTTAAAGTTGAAAAATAATGTTAGCAATAAAGTATAAGTAGACAGCCTCAGAATGGATTTCTGATAGTTTCATCAGCTTCAGAATGACAAAATTAGGATAGATGCATGGTCTTCTATAGTACCAAGGTTTTTGGTCTCAGTTTATATTGAGCTTTTCATTTTAGCCTTCAGCATAGGCCAATAGTTGACTTTGTTTTACATTCTTTAAAAATATGCTCGAATAAAAATTCTGATAGCACGATTAGCTCTGAAACATCAAGTTTGGTCTAGAGTGACCTTTCATTCAGTATTTGGGTCATCGTCAGTCATTTCAACTCCTTCAGTAGATCTTGATGATGGAAAGTAGGATTACATTTGATTGAAACGATATCCAATAGGAATTTTGATAGCACTGTTTAATTCAGAATACTGTTTCCACTCAGATTACATATATGATTTGCAAAAATCAGATTCTAAACTAGTTTTGGACACCCCATAAAAAATGAAGTTAGTTAAAATCTAGTGCAGGAGGGCTTGTACTCTGCATTCACAAATTAAATGTCGAAAATGCCTATACTCCACATTGTAAATTAAGGTGCCGTAAATAGTATATTTCTAGATTTTGCAAAATGAAGAGAGCAACTTTGAAATGCGACAATTTCATCGTCTAGAGGCCAATTTCAGTGATTCAAAAGGCTAACTTGGGTAAGTTTTTAGGAGAAACATAATTGTCATTTAGATAGGCTACAGTCTCCTTCCTTCTAAACTGAGTTAGAACACGTATATTTTGTATTGATAATATGAATATTATATGGGGAGCTTGTTGGACATGACTTGTATACAATAACTTTTGCTTATCTAATTTTGGTACCAATGTGTACTTGATTCTATTGTCTCACCTCCCTTACCTACGGTACTTCACGTTTTCCCGAGTTATGATACATGCTGAGCAATATGACTGGGAATGTCGTATATACATGAATGCATATATATATGTATAGTGAACCTACTTGTGGTTGGCATATCGATTATTTGATGTACTTTTGAATATCTAATAGTTGTTGATGGTTGTTAGGAGTACTTGTTATTAGTATGCTGATTACCTATTACATTTCTTATTATCTGGCCTGACAAAGTATCTATTGACAAGTTGAGGATATTGGGTCATACAAGTCATCGATCCTAGGAAGAGGATATTTGATCTTAATCGTCACCTTATTCAACTGGCGATAATCTATACACGTTCTGAGGGAACCATTATTCTCTAACACAAATAGGACATGAGCACCCTACAGAGAGACACTCAACCTAATAAACTCCTTATCCAAGACATATTTCAATTGCACTTTCAGCTATTTAAACTCAGCAGGAGCCATTCTATATATCAGAATAGAGGTAGGTTGAGTGTTAAAAGAAAATCCATCCCAAAGTCGAACTCTCTATCAGGTGGGACTACAAGAAAATCATTACGGAAGACATCAGGAAACTCATTAACAATCAGAACTG
This sequence comes from Solanum ossicruentum, assembly GCA_025774065.1. Lineage (NCBI taxonomy): Eukaryota > Viridiplantae > Streptophyta > Magnoliopsida > Solanales > Solanaceae > Solanum > Solanum ossicruentum. Next base: position 4,241 of record JAOTQR010078284.1, read on the forward strand.
ACTCAAAAGGTGGATACTCTACATCATCAGCCTTAACTCACACGACATGATAGGAACATCCTTTTGTGATTAGCTTTCTATCCCTAAGGAAGAAAATAAACATACCTTTAGGTACTGTAGAATACCCTTCCACTCTTTCACAGTCATACCCTCCTGCTTAAAGTTAAAAAACTCCTCAACCTTCACTTCCTGAACTCTTGTGGAAAGAAGTGGTCAAGAAAGGCACTATCAAAGTCATGCCAAATGGTAGGTTCGGCATCTGTACCTCAACTCTCTTCCCATTAATTGTACCAAACAATTGTCATATCCTTAAGTTGATCAGAAGAAAGTTTAACTCCCTCAGTCTCAGTCTGAGTTGCATGCATAGTTTTCAATAATTTATCAATAAAATTATGGCGGTCTTCTTAAACCTTAGACCTTTTGACGACTGGTGGGTTCATCATCAAAAAATCTCTAAATCTCGCTGCAGCAGTCGACTCTTAGGAGTTAGAACTAGGAGCTTATGAACTCTGATTCCCACTCTGGGCAGCTACAAGCTGGGTAAGCATAGGGATAACTCCTCTAAAATCAACCTATCTAGTAGGAGTAGGCGACATAGTAGGTTCCTGGGAAGCTCCAGTGACTCTAGCATGTTGACCTTGGCTTCTCATCTTCATCTAAGGAGGCACCTCTAGTGGGGGATTCTTAATATTGCGAGCTGAAGAGTCTCTTTAGGTGGTAATATGCTTAGAAGGAATGATATGCAAATGTGTAATACACGAATTGAATAGACACTTCAATAAAGTTAAGCTCAATCACATAAACTCAGAATACAAAAGAAAGTGTAGCAATTTCTAATATCTTATAGCCTCCTGCTTATAAAGTGTAGTGCACAATATACCCATAAACAAGAATCCACTATATACGACTTCATAGACTCCCTAGGACAATTGAACTCTACGTTGTAAAATCAAATTTGTCAAGCCCCAGGAGGATAACCGGTATGACCAACACTCAAAGACTATTGGTAGCCCCCAATTGAACCACTTGGTCTTATCATATTTGTATAGTCCTAATCTAATAGCGAAAGACATCAATGCTTAAGAAATACATAATGAAAAGCAGTAATAATTCAATAATAAAAGACCAAAGGCCGAACCATCTGTCAATATACTAAGTAAGACTAACATGAAAGAAACTAGTCAAAAACACTATAAAATCACAACTCAACAATCTATTCTATGAAGCCTCTAAATCATCCGATGAAATAGTTCCAATGACAGGTTCATGGCTAGCTCAAAATAGAACAAAAAGATTAAACTCAAAGCTAGAATAGAAGCACTATATCCTCCGAAAATAGGAGAGGACTCACCAATCAGCTGAATGTAAATAGTTCCTCAATAGAGGTTATGTTAATGACCGTTAGTACCTATCTCTGCATCATCAAAAGATGCAACCCCAAATGGACGTCAATATATGGAATGTATGAGTATTTAAAATGAAAGAATGAAACATGTGAAGGTAGAATATCATCAACTCAAATCAAGAGTTGTTTGGAAGCATAAGATATCACCTTCCCTCTCTGCATAAGTATGCAATCCAATCCAACTCTTGATGCATCACAGTATATTACAAAGTCTCCTGTCCCGTCAGGCAAAGTCAACACTGGGGCTGTAGTCAATCTAGTCTTTAACTCTTGAAAACTCTTTTTGCATTCCTCAGACCACTAAAACATGGGTTTATTATGAGTCAGCTTAGTCAATGGTGCTAACTAGGAAGAGAAGCCCTCAACAAATCTGTGGTAGTAGCCTGCCAAACCCAAAAAGCTTCTTATTTCTATCGGAGAAGTTGGTTTAGGCCAGTTATTAACCACTTCAATTTTCTGAGTATCAACCTGAATACTATCTCCTGAAATCACATGGCCTAAGCAAGCCACTGACTTGAGTGAAAAGTCACACTTTGAGAATTTTGCATGCAACTCATGGTCTTTGAGTGCCTACAAAACCACTCTAAGGTAATTAGCACACACCTCTTTATCCTTAGAATATACCAGAATATCATCAATAAATATGATCACAAACATATCAAGATATGATCTGAGTAACCTGTTCATCAAATCCATGAAGGCTACAAGTGCATTTGTCAACCCGAAGGATATGAGCAAGAATTGAAAGTGGCCATACCGTGTCCTAAAGGCTATCTTTGGTATATCACTTTCCCTCACCTTTAATTGATAGCAACCCGATCTGAAGTCTATATTGGAGAAACAGGTAGCACCCTGAAGTTTGTCAAAGAGGTCATCTATCCTAGGGAGGGGATACTTATTTTTTATAGTGACCTTCTTCAGTTGTCGATAATCTATACATATTCTGAGAGACCCTTCTTTCTTACACACGAATAGGATAGGAGCACCTCAAGTTTAGATACTAGATCTTATGAAACCTTTCTCTAGCAGGTCTTTCAACTGTTCATTCAATTCCTTAAACTCTCCGGGGGCCATTCTATAAGGTGGAATTGAAAGGGAAGAACATCAATCCCAAAGTCAATCTTCCAATCAGGACAGACTCTAGGCAGATCAACAGGAAACACCTCAGGAAACTCATTCAAAATTGGGACTGACTTAAGAGTAGAAGATTCAACATCATCAGATTTAACTCGCACGAGGTGGTAAATACAACCCTTAGAGATCAACTTTCTGGCTCTAAGATAAGAGATAAATTTGCCCTTAGGGGCAACAGAACTCCCTTTCCACTCTATGACATGCTTATTAGGAAATTAAAACTTAACAATCTGGGTTCTACAGTAGACAGAAGCATAACAGGTGTGAAGCCAATCCATGCCTATCACTACATCAAAATCAACCATCTCCAACTCTACCAGGTCAGCTAAAGTGTCTCTATGATAGATAGACACTACACAATCCCTGTAAACTCTCTCAGCTAAGATAGACTCACTAGTAGAAAAATTTCCAGTAAACACTCTGGAAGAATCCTGAACTTAATAGCCACATAAGGGGTCACAAAAGACAATGTGGCACCCAGATCAAGTAATGCATAACAATCAAAGGTAAAGACTCGATGCATATCCGTGGCAATATCTGATGCAACGTCCTGATCCAGTCGTTTACCCATAGCATAAAGGAGGCTCGTCCCACCTCCTATACTAGTAGTAGTACCCCTCTACTGGTTGCCCACTGGAAGTGCTGCGTAAGACTGAGATCTGTTACTCCTTTCACTTTGCCTCCTCTTTGGGCACTCAAAACTGAAGTGCCCAGCCTATCCACATGAATAGAGAACATCTCTTCCTATGCTGTAGGCTCTGCATTCTCACCTCTACTCTCCTCCCATTGATTGTGCCACACATTAACGACATTCTTCAGCTCGTAAGAGGCAAGCTCAACTCACTCAATCTCATCAATGAAGTTCTGTGGCTCCTCTCCTACTTTCTATCCCGTATACACTAGCGAGTTCATCCTCAGGAAGTATCTAAGTTTGGTGGTAGCTAAGGGCTCTTGTAAGCTAGAAATAGGAGCTTGAGGACCTTGGGTATTACCCTGGGAGGCCACCAACTGAGTCAGCATGGTGATATCTCCCCTAAACTCTTCCTCAGTAGTGGGAGTTGGTTGGAGATGAGCAGGGGGCGCCTGTGGGATCTCAACAGTCCTAGCAGGGTTTCCCCATCTCCTTGTCTCCATCTGAACTAGGACCTCAGGTTGGGCATTCTTAGCAGCTGGGGCTGCGACATCTCTATGAGAGATTGTTCTCTTTGGCGGCATTTTCTTGTAAACATATAATGCATTAGTTAAAATGAAATTTTCATAGAGTTAAACTCTATCGCACGAATTCAGATCATCAAAGAAGGGTACCTCTTCCTAATGTCCTATAGTCTCATGCTTATGAAGTGTGGTGCACAACACACCTATAAATAAGCCTCTACTAGACACAACTTCATAGACTCCCTAGGGATAGGTGGTGCAAATTGAACATTTCATGAGGCAATTAGATCCAATTTATTGAATCATAAAACATTTCAAGCTGCAATAAGATCATACCCATTTAGTCACGATCACTCAAGTTAGTTTTATTAATTCCAATCGAATGCTCGCAAGACGTTTGAGTGGCATTGAAGTATACATAAAAATGACCTTCCATATTTCCAATTTCAGTATGTTTGGGAAATTAATAAATTCTTTTCCTAGTTTATTAACTTTGGGTTATTAAATCATATTTACCGTTCATTATAATTGGAAAATTAATATATTATATTCCTAGCTCATGTGAGAAAAGAAACTATAAATTGCATTCTTAAAATATGATAAACTATTACATTATCATTGGTCATTTGAAAATGGATAAGGTCTCTACTAATAAAGAACTATCAAGTAACTCATATAGATGTGGTTACGTGGGCAAATTATGGTATTGGAAAAGTAATTCATATGACTCTTAAGTTTCTCCTTAAATCACCTTCAACAATTCAATTATTTAAAGCATCCAATCGTAAATTAATCTCGAACAAATTAGAGGTTCAACTTCTTTCAAAGAATTTTCTAATCTCTCAATATCTAAAAACATTTATCTCTAACAAACAAAATATTTTAGGATTAAATAAGTTTTGAAAATAATGATTAATAAACGTACTATTCTTTTCATGAATCATCAACATGGTTCTTGAAACACATTCTAACCACTTTTAAAAGATTATGCAGTTTCAACATACACTTGAAATCCTTTGAAAAATCAATTTAAAATCATCTAATTCAAGTAAATCATGAAAATTCATTTATAATTGCATAAAAGAATCATAAATCAAGCAATTGAAGTAAAATCATGTAAATCAATAAAATTCATACACATCTTGGTGAAAGAGTGGGTTTAATTAATTACTTGATTTTTGGTTATATATCATATATGTGGGTACATATTATGTATCAAGAACAACCAAATGGACTTGCATTAGGGCGCAGCAAGAGACACATGAGGAGGCACATGCATTGCCAAGTTGTGTTCTTTATAATTATAAAAGAAAAAGTATCCTTTGTATCAGAGTCAACGAGTAGATGAACATCAGGTTTTAGGTCCTTAAGAATTTTGAAGAATGAGACCTGAATTTACTTTGAGAGATTGAATCCCTAGTCTTGTTCAATGGAGGGTCCTTTGAGCGAAAAACGTGAAAGTTTTGGAGTGAGTTTGAAAGTAAATGATTTTGAGAGTGTTTAAGCGTAGTTTTATGAGAGTTTAAGCGGTTAGGGTAGTTATAAGGGTCAAAATAACATAGTTTATTTGAAAAAATGGTAAGAATGACCAAAAAGCCCCTCAATAAGAAGTTATCGGACCCATCTATGAGCCGTAGATTGAAGTACGATTCGTGGATCATGGTTTTTTCCTATTAAAAATTTTGGCCTTTGAATAGTCTCTGAACCTCACTTTCCTGTAATGACATTCTTGGTCATTTCAGTGTAATTATGTATTTTGTGCTGGTTAAAGTATTTCTATAGCGATCTAAAGTCATTTGTGATATATCGGCACTAATAGTTTAGTTTCTTGGTCATTTTTTGGAAGATATGCAGCTTTCCGTGTTAGAGGTTAGTTTAAAGTTGAAAAATAATGTTAGCAATAAAGTCTAAGTAGACAGCCATAGAATGGATTTCTGATAGTTTCATCAGCTTCAGAATGACAAAATTAGGATAGATGCATGGTCTTCTAGAGTACCAAGGTTGTTGGTCTCAGTTTATATTGAGTTTTTCATTTTAGCCTTCAACATAGGCTAATAGTTGACTTTGTTATGCATTCTTAAAAAATATGCCCGAATAAAAATTCTGACAGAGCGATTATCTCTGAAACATCGAGTTTGGTCTAGAGTGACCTTTCATTCAGTACTTGGGTCATCGTGAGTCGTTTCAACCCCATCAGTAGATCTTGATGATGGAACGTAGGATCACATTTGATTGAAATGATATCCAATGGGAATTTTGATAGCACTGTTTAATTCAGAACACCGTTTCTACTCAGATTACATATATGATTTACAAAAATCAGATTCTAAACTAGTTTTAAACACCCCATAAAAAAATGAAGTTAGTTAAAATATAGTGCAGGAGGACTTGTACTCTGTATTCATAAATTAAATGTCAAATATGCCTATACTCCACATTGTAAATTCAGGTGGTATAAATAGTATATTTCCAGATTTTGCAAAATGAAGAAAGCAACTTTGAAATGCGACAATTTCATCGTCTAGAGGCCAATCTCAGTGATTCAAAAGGCTAACTTGGGTAAGTTTTTGGGAGGAACATCATGGAATGTCGAGAATTGTATTTGGCATGTCGTTCAAGGTAAAATTCACTATTTTTCTGTTATGCATTAGTGTTGTTTGTCGAATTCTTTAGCCAGTGATTTCTTTGTCGTTTTGTATCAGATTCAAGTGAAATTTGGGTCTATTTTGTGTGTTTTCTCAGGGAACACATTGTGGTACTATTAGAATTTGCTAATGAATTTGCATTTGAGGTAAAAATACTGAAAAACCTATTGTCTATATTGTTTTGTACATAAAGAAATGTCTTGAGTTGTTGGGCTATATTTTAGGCATTGAATTGAGCCTGAATTTGAGATTCAGGCTTGGGTAGTTATGAAGATTATTGTACAGGGTTTGTTCTAGGATTCAGGTGCATGCCCCTTTTTTGTCTTGAAATGGGTTTATGCCCGTTTCCTATGATTTTGGTGTCAAAATGACCATATTGACATTGTGATAACATTTTTAATAGCTTGACATCATTCTAAGATCATTTGAAAGAGTAAAGCACCTACAAAGTAATTTGGAGTGCACATAATTGTCATTTAGATAGGCTACAATCTCCTTCCTTCTAAACTGAGTTAAAACACGTATATTTTGTATGGATAATATGAATATTATACGGGGATCTTGTTGGACATGTCATATATGCAGTAACTTTTGCTTATCCAATTTTGGCACCAACGTGTACTTGATTGCATTGTCTTACCTCTCTTACCTATGGTACTTCGTGTTTCCCTGAGTTATGATATGTGCTGAGTACTATGACTGGGAATGTGGCATATACATGCATACATACATACGTATATACATATATATATATATATATATATATATATATATATATATATATATATATATATATATATATGTATGTGTGTATATATGTATGTATAGAGAGCCCA
>JAOTQR010078285.1:0-11414 GCA_025774065.1 Solanum ossicruentum
GGAATCCATTATTATGTTATGTTCTATTTGAGAACTAGACATTTGAGACATGTATTTTATTCGAGAATTCTATATTTGGAGGCTTGTAGATGTGACACCAGTCCTTGGGATAGTTGTAGTTTGGTATTAATATGATTAACTGTTGTGCTAGTTTATTCATCTTCTGCATTTATTGTTATATTTGGATTTGTAAGTTTAGGCTGACTCGCTTTGGTGGGTTAAGTGAGTGCAATCACGCCTGAATTTTGGGTCATGACATGAATAGGGTCTTCAAGCCCTACCTTGATTCCTTTGTTGTGGTCTTCATTGATGATATTTTGATTTATTCACATCATAGGGAGGAGCATATGGGCAATTTGAGGGTTGTGTTGCAAAGATTGAGAGAGGAATGATTGTATCCTAAATATGAAAAGTGTGAGTTTGGTTGAAGGAGGTTGCAATCTTAGGTTATGTGGTTTCGAGGATGGTATTAAGGTGGGTCCTTAGAAGACCGCTTTGATTAGAAATTTGCCTAGACCATTGACCTCATCGGATATTAGGAATTTCTTGGGCCTTGAGGGTTACTATAGAAGGTTTGTGAATGGGCTCTCCTCTATTGCTTCCCCTATGAAAAGATTGACTCAAAATAAGGTTAAGTTTGTGTGTACCGATGAATGTGAGAAGAGCTTCCAAACATTGAAAGATAGACTTGTGTTCGCTGCTATATTATCACTATCGGATGGCCTTGAGGGTTTTTTTGTGTATTGCGATGTATCTAGATTTGGTTTGGGTTGTGTGCTAATGCAAAATGGTAAGGTCATAGCCTATGCTTCTAGGCAATTCAAAGTACATGAAAAGAACTACCCTACCCATGATCTTGAATTGGCTGCCGTGGTGTTTGCATTAAAGATTTAGCATCATTATTTGTATGGGGTGCATGTTGATGTCTTCACACAGAATGATCTCAACTTGAGACAAAGAAGGTGGCTAGAACTTCTCAAGGAGTATGACATGAGTGTGCATAACCATCCGGGTAAGGCAAATGTTGTGGAGGATGCTTTGATCAGGTGTCTATGGGTAGCCTAGCTCATGTGGATGGTGGTGATAGGGAGATGGCTAGGGAGGTACATAGATTGGCTAGATTGAGGGTGAGGTTGGAAGATGTGGGTCATGGTGTGGTTGTTGTTGATGGTTCAAAATTTTATTTTGTTGATGAGGTGATAACAAAAAAAGATCTAGACTCCTCCTTGCTTGAAATGAAGGCCTTGGTGAAAGTGGGAAATAGAGGTTTTCTCCCAAGGGGGAGATGAGGTCCTTAGATACCAAGGCACGTTGTGTGTGCCATGTGTTGATGGTTTAAGGGAGAGAATTCTTGATAAGGCCCATAATTCTTCTTACTTTATCCACCCGATTCTACCAAATGTGTAGAGACTTGAGGGATGTGTATTGGTAGGGAGGCATAAAGAGGGACATTACCAAATTTGTTTCTGGTTGCCATAGTAGTCAACAAGCCAAAGCCGAACATCAAAGGCTGGATGGCCTGACCCAAGACATTGAGATTCCCACTTGGAAATGGGAGGTGATTAACATGGATTTTATGGTTGGGTTACCCAAAACTAGAAAATGTTTTGATTCCATATGGGTGGTGGTTGATAGGATGACAAAATTAGGTCAGTTTCTACCGGTCAAGACTACATATGGGGCTGAAGAGTATGCAAGGTTGTACATCCATGAGTTAGTGAGGTTGCATGGGTTCCTTTATCCATCATATCGGATCGTGGTGCACAATTTAGTTCATACTTTTGGAGGTCTTTTCAAAGGGGTCTTGGTACCAAAGTTCACCTTAGTACGGCCTTCCACCCTCAAACGGATGGCCAAGATGAAAGAACAATTCAAACACTTGAGGATATGCTTAGGGCTTGTGTCTTTGAGCTTAAAGGTATTTGGGATGACCATCTTCCATTGATTGAGTTTGCCTAAAACAATAGCTATCACTCTTGCATCGATATGGGTCCTTTTGAGGCTATTTATGGAAGACGTTGTAGATCACCGGTGCGTTGGTTTGAGGTTGGAGAGGTGGCTTTATTGTGGTCAGATATAGTTATGGATTCTCTTGAGAAGGTTAGGGTGATTAGGGAAAGGTTGAGGATAGCCCAAAGTCGTCAAAATTCCTATACTGTCGTAAGAAGAAGAGACTTAAATTCCAAGTGGGTGCTTGGGTTTATTTGAAGGTTTCTCTGATGAAAGGTTTGGTCTGTTTTGGTAAGAAAGGGTAATTAAGTCCAAGGTATGTTGGTCCTTATGAGGTGATAAAGAGGGTTGGAAAAGTACCTTATGAGTTGAAGTTGCCTAGTCCGGTGTTCCATGTTTCTATATTGAGAAAATCTGTCAGTGATCCTAATGCCATTGTGCCTCTTGATTTTTTGGGTGTTGTTGAGGATAACTTAATTTATTACGAGGTTCCAGTTCAGATCTTGGATAGGCAAGTAAAGAGGTGGTATCCGTTAAGGTCCTTTGGAGGAACCAACAAGTCGAAAGTGCTACTTGAAAGGCCGAAAGGGACATGCAAAAGTGGTATCCTCATCTTTTCTACTCCACTCAAGCCTCAAGTACTAATCCTAAGTTCCATATATGATTTCATGTCTTACATTTCTGCCCCTATGTCATTCATATACATTCGTGTTTAAGTGGGTAAACTTATGATGATTTTACACTTATGTTGAGAATTTGAAAATGGTGTTCTACATGTTATGTTTCATTCTTGTAGGGGCTGATTTTTTCATGATCACTCTTGTCTTGTACATCTCTTTTACATTCGGGGATGAATGTTCCTAAGGGGTAAATATTGAAACAACCCCAAAAAGTACCCGAAAATGTGCCTCGGAATGCCCAGAATTTTAATTTCCATATATCTTAAAATCCGTTTATTTCAAAAATCTTACTTCATATTTGTGATCAGGGGTCAAAATTTGGTGAAAAAGTGTATAACCTCGATTTAAGAGTGAAAAATTAGCAATTACAATTTTTTAAGTGACAATTTCCAGAGAGCAGTGCACGTCCTCTCCGCGAAGTGCACTGGTGTATTTTTCTGCCCGTTTTTTTGGTTCATCCAAATTTTTTTAGGTGTTCAGCCAAAGTTTTCTCAAACGTGTTTTTACCTATACTTAGCTAAATTTCACCGTCATATTCCCCAAAACATTTCCCAACACTCACTAAAACACTTAGTCATATTTTCACTCCAAAACTCAAGACTCAAAACCCTCATGCGGAACTAAGGATTCTCTCCAAGCTTCAAGCCTCCATCTTCAATCTTCACCAAGAACTTCTCCAAAGCTAAGGTATGTGGTGTTGAACCATTTGGTCCTTCCACCCATGGTGCCTAACTCTCCTTTTTACTAATATTGCATGATTTAATGTAGATTTTACACGTGAGTCTTGTATATTGAGAAATTTGCTGTACAGTGATTTTAGTTCATGAAAGTATAGTTGTTTTAGCATGTTTTGAGCTCTAAATCTTGGATATAATATTGGAATTGATGAGGGGTTTGGATGTGAATGTCTTGGGGTGTTTCAAGGTGTTGATTGATGGTTTTACTATAAATTTTTTTGCATGATTTCATCTCTAAATTGCACGGTATTTTACCCCTATTTCATACACCCTAAGTGTTTGATAAAATGTCCGGCTAGAGTTTCTTGAGGAATTGAAGGTTCAAAGCATGAGATATGATATGATTGATTTTATGATGATAAAATGAATTTATGTATATGATACATTCTATATAAGGTGTTGCATTAGACCATACCCGATCCAGGGGGACAATAGCCTGGGTACCCATGTTAGGGGTTTATGCTCATCAACCATGCGAGGTGTTTATACTTGGTCACAATGTTGGTAAGGTGAGATTACCATAAACCATGTGAGGGGTTTATACCACACAACCACCAAGGGGTTTATATCTTGAATAGCTAGCTTGGTCTCTTCTACACATATGATATTTCTATATGAGCGTGAGTCACTTAAGCATGTTTACTTAGGCATTGATCATTCATGTCATATTATTATATCATGCCTATTGTCTATTGTTATGCATGTTGATCATGAAGCTTATCTCTTGTTGCATTGCATCCCACATACTTAGTACATTCAAACGTACTAACGCATATTCTTGCCTACATGATATCACCATGTAAGAACCGGTGCCCAAGTAGATCATCCTCCTCCTTTACGTGGTTAGTCAGTGCTATTTCAAGCTTATTGGTGAGTCCTCCATTTCGGGGACCTTGGTTTATGTTTTCCTCTTGCCTTGTATTGAGACATTCTATGTTGTGTCCTATTTTGACTATAAGGGTAAGCTCGGTTACTTTGTCTTAGGCCCCACTCTATCTATATATTAGAGGTGTTTGATGGATAAGTTATGTAATTGTGGTATGAGCTATGGAATCTTGTCTCTTGATGTTGATATTTTGGCAAGCTATCCCTTAGCCCTTTTATCCCTTATTCTTATTTTATGCCTTTTACATGCTTCAGCGACTAATGATGTGTAATGATAAGTTGAGAGGCTTGATTGGGGTTCTTTTAGGTCCCCAATTTCCTGTGTCACTTCTACGCCCTAGGCTTGGGTCGTAATTATTTACTATCTCTTGTCATATTTTATTACTTTCGTGACCAAGGATGGGTAATAATATGTTAAGAGGCTTTCTTAGGTTCTCTTCGGATTCCTATATGCCATGTCATGTCTAGGCGCTAGGCTTGGGTCATGAAAAACTTTGTATCAGAGAACTAGGTCGTTAGATCCTCGGAGTCCAACACACCGCGTCGATTAGAGTCTTATCTATGGTTGTGTTGTGCACCACAACTATGAGTAAGAGGCTATGAGGCATTTTAGGAAATGTTTCCGTTTTACATGTTCTAAGTCATGCTATAGAGTTGAAGTAAGTTTATTCCCCCCTAGATTATTCTTTGCTATGCTAGATCATGCCTAACATAAGATGGAGAAGAGCCCACATACCCAACGAGCAACCGGCTAATGGGGAGCTTCAGCATGCTCTCACTTTGCTTGCACAAGTTGTGGCTAACCAAGCCAACCAAGGGGCCTAAGCTCCTCATGCTCTTACACCGGCTTCTCGGGTGAGAGATTCATTTTGATAAATATTCCAGAATTCTATAGGTCATTAAATAAGGACCCTGAAGTGTTTATTGATGAGGTCTACAAGGTATTGGATATCATGGGAGTTAGATCAGAGGAAATGGCAGAGTTGGTAGCTTACAAACTCAAGGGGATTGCAAAAATATGGTTCACACAATGGACAAAAGAGAAGGGAGTTAATTATGTGGTGCTTTGGGAAGAGTTCAAGGTAGCTTTCCTTAATCGGTTCTTCCCTCTTGATCTTAGGGAAGCTAAATTAGTGGAATTTATGAATTTTAGATAAGGGCTTATGAGTGTGAGGGAGTATGCCCTCAGATTGACTTAACTCTCTAAGTATGCTTCTCACTTGGTGGCCGGCCCAAGGTCTAGGATGAACAAATTTGTGATGGGTATTTCCAACTTGGTGAGTGAGGAATGTCGGTCCGTTATGTTTATTAGTGACATGGACTTGTCCCATTTGATGACCTATGCCGAGAAAATGGAAGGGAAGGAGTCATGAGGCCAAGAGGGCCATTTTGATCGTAAGTTCCACAAGGGTGGCCAGTTCCATCAAGACCAAGGGTCTTCTCATGCGTTTAATAAGAGGGTTGCCAATGATTTTCCAAGGGACCAAGGTAATAGGGGGTGGTTCCTAATGGTGGATGTCCAAAATTTTGTAGGGGTTATAGTGGCCCATGTTTGAGGGATACTAATGCATGTTATGGTTATGGAGAAGTTGGGAATAAGGTGATGGATTGGCCCCAGAATTGCAACAAGGGCAAAGAGGCTCGTCCGCAAGGTGCTAATGCGGTCCGTTGGGGATAGGTGGTCGACAAGATGGTACTCCTAGGCACAATCGGTTTTATTCTTTACATGGGAGGCAAGGGGTTGATGAGGTGCTCGACGTCATTACCGGTATGTCGAAGGTCTTTGACTTTGATGTGTATGCTTTGATTGAACCGACTGCCACTTTTTCTTTTATTACCTCCTTTGTTGGAAACAAGTTCCATGTTGAGCCTGAATTGTTGCATGAGTCATATGATGTGTCTACTCCTGTAGGTGCATCTATAGTTGCTAGAAAGGTCTATAGAAATTGTCCCATTTGCATATTACATAATATGTTGCCTTGTGATCATGTTGAGTTGGATGTGGTTGATTTCGATGTCTTTCTTGGGATGGATTGGTTGCTGCATACTATGCTTCTATTGATTGTAGAACTAGTAGGGTCACATTCCAATTTCTAAGTTAACCCATCTTTGAGTGGGAGAGTCATGATATGGTGGTCAAGGGTAAATTCAGCTCTTGCATTAAAGCCCGTAAGTTGATCTCTAATGGGTGTCTTTACCATCTTATAAGAGTTAGGGATATGGAGTCTAAAGTCCTTCCCATAGAGTCAGTTCCAGTTGTAAATGAGTTCCTTGATGTTTTTCCAAATGACCTTCTCGGTGTTCCTCCCAAAAGAGAAATAGATTTTGTTATAGATCTCCTCCCCGATACTCAATCCATTTCTATTCCCCCTTATCATATGGCCTCGGCGGAGTTGAAGGAGTTAAAGAAACAATTGAGGGACTAGTTGGAGAAGGGTTTCATTAGACCTAGCCAATTACCTTGGGGTGCACGGTGTTGTTTGTGAAAAAGAAAGATGGGCCTCTTATGATGTGCATTGACTGCCAACAACTTAGTAGGGTCACCATCAATAATAGGTATCGTCTTCTATGGATGGATGATTTGTTTGACCAATTGCAAGGGGTTAGCCACTTCTCTAAGATTGACCTTTGGTCTGGGTACCATCAAGTGAAGGCGAGGGAGAGTGATATTCCTAAGATGACCTTCCAGACTAGATATGGGCATTTTGAGTTTGTTGTGATGTCTTTTGGGTTGACCAATGCACCGACCATCTTCATGGATCTAATGAATAAGGCCTTCAAACCCTACCTTGATTTGTTTGTTGTAGTATTCATTGATGATATTTAGATCTATTCTCATGGTGAGGAGGAGCATAGGGCTCATTTGAGGCTTGTGTTACAAAGATTGAGGGAAGAGAAGTTATATGCTAAGTATGAAACGTCTGAGTTTTTGTTGAGGGAGGTTGCCTTCCTGGGACATGTGGTGTCAGGGGATGGTATTAAGGTGGATCCTAAGAAGACAAATGTGATTAGGAATTGTCCTAGACCATTGACCCCATCGAATATTAGAAGCTTCTTGGGCTTAGCGTAACTTTCAGAGGTTTGTGAATGTGTTCTCTCTATCGCTTCCCATATGACAAAGTTGACTCAAAAGAAAGCCAAATTTGTGTGGTCCGATGAAAGTGAAAGGAGTTTCCAAACATTCAAAGATAAGCTTGTGTCCGCTCCTATGTTGTCACTACCGAAAGGGTTTGAGGGATTTTTCGTTTCTTGTGATGCCTCCTGGTTGGTTTGGGTTGTGTGTTGATGCAAAATGGTAAGGTCATAGCCTATGCTTCTAACAAGTCAAGGTCCAGGAAAAGAATTATCCTACCCATGATCTTGATTAGCCGCCGTTGTGTTTTCATTAAAGATTTGGCGTCACTACTTGTATGGGGTTCATGTTGATGTGTTCACTAATTATAAGAACCTCCAATAAGTCATCACTCAAAAGGATCTGAACTTGAGGAAAAGAAAGTGGCTAGAACTTCTTAAGGACTATGATATGAATGTGCATTATCATCCCGATAAGGATAATATTGTGACGGATGCCTTGAGTAGGGTGTTTATGGGTAGCCTAGCTCATGTTGATGGTGGTGATAAAGACGTGGCTAGAGAGGTGCAGGTGCATTGGTTAGCTAGATTTGGGGTTAGGTTGGAAGAGAGGGATAATGGTGGTACTATTGTTGTTGATGGTTCTAAGTCTTCCTTGGTTGATGAAGTGATAGCAAAGCAAGACCTTAATCTCTCCTTTTTAGAGTTGAATACTTGGTGCAACAGGGCAAGGTGGAGGTTTTCTCCCAAGCGGGAGATATTGCCCTTAGGTACCAAGGTTGATTGTGTGTGCCTTGTGCTGATGGTTTGAGGGAGAAAATCCTTGATGAGGCCCATAATTCTTTTTATTCTATCTACACCAGTTCCAAAATAATTTATAGAGATTTGAGGGATTTGTATTGGTAGGGAGGCATGAAGAGGGACATTGCCAAATTTGTATCTGGTTGCCATAGTTGCCAACAAGTCAAGGCCAAAAATCAAAGGATCGGTGGCCTAACCCAAGACATAGAGATTCTAACTTGGAAGTGGGAAGTGAATAATATGGATTTTGTGCTTGGGTTTCCCAAGGCTAGAAAGGGTTTTGATTCCATTTAGGTTGTGGTTGATAGGATGACAAGTTCGGGTCACTTTCTAACGGTTAAGACCACATATGGGGTTGAAGATTATGCTAGGTTATACATTCATGACTTGGTAAGAATGCATGGGGTTCCTTTGTCCATCATATCAGAACATAGGGCACAATTTACGTCACTCTTTTGGAGGTCCTTTCAAAGGGGTCTTGCTACAAGAGTTAAGCTTAGTATGACCTTTCACCCTCAAACTGATGGCCAAGCCTAAAGGACTATCCAAACACTTGAGGACATGCTTAGGGCTTGTGCGTTGGAGCTCAAGGTTACGGATGATCATCTTCTATTGATTCAGTTTGCATATAACAATAGCTATCATTCTTGCATGAGAATGGCTCCTTTTGAGGATCTCCATAGTAGGCATTGTAGATCACTAGTTGGGTGGTTTGAGGTTGGAGAGGTGGCTTTGTTAGGACAATATCTAGTTATGGAGGCTCTTGAGAAGGTTAAGATGATTAGTGAAAGGATGAAGATGGCCTAAAGTCGTCAAAAGTCCTATGCCAACGTGAGGAGAAGGGATCTTGAATTCAAGGTTAGTGATTGGGTCTACTTGAAGGTGTCACCCATGAAGGTTGTGGTCCATTTTGGCAAGAAGGGCAAGTTAAGCCCTAGATATGTGGGCCCTTATAGGGTGATGAGAAGGATTGGTAAGGTGGACTACGAGTTGGATTTGCCTAATGAAATGGAGTTGGTTCATCTGGTGTTTCATGTGTCTATGTGTAGGTGGTATGTGGGTGACCCTAATGCCATTGTGCCTCTTCATGTGGTAGGTGTTGTTGAAGATAATTTGACCTATGAAGAGGTTCTGGTTCAGATTTTGGATAGACAAGTGAAGAGGTTGAGAAACAAAGATGTCGCTTCCGTTAAGGTCCTTTGGAGGAATCAACAAGTTGAAAGTGCTACTTGGGAGGCTGAAGTGGACATGCAAAAGCGATCTCCTTACCTATTCCACTCCACTCAAGCCTAAGGTATTGATCTAGGTCCTCTATATTATCTTAAGTCTTATGTATCATCCTCCAAGTCATTGTATGCATTCACGTTTAAATTGACAAGTTCACGATGTTTTCACCCTTATGATGATACTTTTGAAATGATGTTCAAGTGCATTGTTGCATCTCCTTGTGGGTTGAAATTGTCATGTTTGTGTCTCTCATATACATTTCTTTGACACTCGGGGATGAATGTTCCCAAGGGGGAGATATTGAAACAACCCCAAAAAGTGTCGAAAATGTGCCTTGAAAGTGCCCAGAATCGTAATTTCCATATATCTCAAAATTCTTATGCGATATCAAAATTCTGACTTCATATTCTTGTTCAGGAGGTCAAATTGAGTGGGCAATGGGTTTGACCCTGATTCAAGAGCAATCATAGCAAAATTTGAAAATTGCAAAAATGCCATTTCTATAGACTATCCGCGCCCTTGGCGCGCTTCTGTGTATTATTGTGGCCAGTTTTCTATCTCAGTCCAAGGCTTTTGGGTCTTGGGCCTAACCGTCCCCATGTATGAAAATGCCTATACTTAGCCTTATTTCACCCTCATAATATTCACGAAATTCCAAATACACTCCTAAACTTGGGCCTCCTAAAGTCAAGTCTCAAACTCATTCGAATTCTAAGGCTCTCAATCAAGCTTCAAGTCACCATCTCCAATCTTCGTCAAGTTATTCTCCTAGGATAAGGTATGTTATTTTCTTTTATGGGTTCCTTCTTTCCATGATTCCCAAGCTTTCTTTTACTCAAAATTGCATGATTTAAAGTTGACTTGTTCATGGGTCTTATCTATTAAGAACTTCACCATATAATGTTCGGGTTTATGAAATTGTGACTGTTTTAGCATGTTTTGAGCTATAAAACCAAGATCTACTGAGAGGTTTGATGAAGGGTTTTTGATGTATATTTCTTTAGGGTGTTACCAAGTTTCTATAGTGTAACACCCCACATTATACATGTACTAATGCTATGTAAATGAATAATGTTATGGTTTGGTCAAATTAGCATCAATTCTTGAAAGTGTGTAAATCTCGTGTTAATGGGCGATATGTGAGTCTAAATGCTTATGAGGGTCGAGGATATATATGTTGGTGTTAAATTAAGGACATATTATCCCTTAAATAAGTAAAAGAATTGAGGTTATTATACGACTTAATAATCTTGTAGGTGAGACACCTACTTTCTTAGCTTAAAATTGATAGCTAAACGAAGACGAGGCTTGACACCAAATTGGTTCAAGCTCGATTATGAATAAATTCCATGTTAAGGGTGTAACTTTGGCCCATGTTTTAGTATCATTAATGGACCTTATTTTCAGTCCAATAAAATTTTAAAAACGTCCAAAGTACACTACAAACAACTTGGCCATTTGGACCCAAAACCAAGTAGGAAGAAAGCTAGAAATTGGCAGCATAGGTCTATCATATTTGAGACCCAATTGAGCCCAATTTTAGAGGATAAAATTCTGCATTAATAGACCATTGATGGGTGTTATTATCAAGTCAAAAGTGGAAGACAAAGTTGGCCAATTATATCATTAAAAACGGGCTAAGTACTGCACTAAATCATTCCACTAGGAAAAAACGTTTCAGCTTTCTTTAAGTCATTTGTCCTCTCTGTAATTGACTTCACCAAGCTGCAAACTCATTGTCTAAGGCTTTTGAAGGGAATGCAGAATATATAAGCCAAAGGTAAGTAATTATAGTTATGTATTTAGCATGATTTCTTCATGAAAAATAAGAAGTATATGATAGTATGCGAATCTGGAAATCTGCTAGAAATTCTGGACAGCTTGTGTCCAGAAAGTTGCTTCACACTTGCCTTTTATTTTGGTGACTTTTATATGGTTTTGGGATTTATCATGAAGAGACTTTGATGTTATTAACATGGATTAAATTATAGATATTGCTAGTATGGTTTCATCATGTAAAACAAGAAGTACATGCTATTATGTTAAGCTGGAAATTCTGGAC
>JAOTQR010078286.1:0-43676 GCA_025774065.1 Solanum ossicruentum
CAGCTGTTGACACCCAATTTTGTCCGGCCTTTTTATGAATTGGTGTCAAATTAGTCATCGAGCTTTATTTTATTTTTTAACCATTTTGAACCCTTATTTTTTTTTAAAAAAAATTAAATCAGGCGCGTGGGGGCACGCGCCCCCAATTTCCCCAAAACCCCCCTCCCTCTTCGTTCTTTCTCCAGATTCTCCTCCAAAACCAGAGAGGACCAAAACACAGAAAACCAAATCCTCAACCCTCCCCTGACCTTCTTCTTCTTCATATTCTTCTTCTTCTTCTTCAATCGTTGACCCCAAATCCCCGATCTCCAACGTTCCCCGACCAACAACCCGAAAAAACGTTCCTTTTTCTCCTCAAACGTTCCACTTAACAATCCCTTCTTCAGATTCTTTTCCGCAATTAACGGATGTAAAGTTGGAAATATTGATTTTCAAGATTCGAAATTCAAATTTCGAATCAAAATTCCCCAAATCCGATCTATTTCTTCCATTTTAAACCCTAATCATCCCTATATAATCTTTTCTTCTTCTCCATTTGAAAGGGGGTCAAAGTCAGAGGGAATAGTGAAAAATCTAGCCGGAATCAGCCGTCGATAGAACAAGAATCCGAAAAAAAAATCTAGCAAAACTGCCCAATTTTTAGTTATTTTTTGTTTCAAAAACCTCACATCGATTCCCAGAAACTTGTCAGAGTTCCTGTTAGAAGCAGAGAAATTTGAATCTTTGGTGGTGTCGAAGCTTCGTCGAGCTCGTCGCCGTCCCAGTGTCGCTGCCCCGACGAAGGTAATATCCCAATATCGCTTTATTTACGAATCTTCTATTGCGATTGAATGTGACTGTTGAAGTTATGTTGAGGTTATTCATATTTGCATTAGTTCGTTGCTGATTGTAAGTGTTGTGTTATTATGATTAAATGTGGTGGTCTGTTGTTTGACCGTTGTTATTGACTATCGTTAAATAGTTCTTGGTCTCGATCAAAGTCTACCTACCCGTTTGACTTCGCGTTTCATTATCCAATAAGTATGATATGTTTGCAGATTTCAGGTTGTTTCCAGATGCAGAATCTCTAAAGCGACTCCTTTCTCATTTTTTTTTACGCTAACAGTTAAGCTTCATATTGTTATCAATTGAAAGTGCTGTTATTCCCCTTTACGCTGTCATCATGCTTGTGTTGGATGTGTTTCAAGAACTCCATTAGAATATGTTATCTCATTCGCTTCACATATTCAACCTCCCTTTTCTCCTATTTATTTGTATCAATTTCCAATCTTGAATGGATGTGTGACTTGCTATAACGACTTGCGTTTCATCTTTTCTTCAGTGTACTGAAGTGCCTCTATTTTGAGCCATTGAATCATCAATATGTCAAGCTTACAGGCATTTAAAGTCAGTTTTAGTCCATTTTTTTAATATAAAAGAGCTCTGACTTCATGGTTTACTGCTGGATTCTATCTTTATTTTCGTGTTGTTGTATACTTCTCTAAATGTTCAAGTCTTTTGGTTTCGCTAGATTAATATGGTTTATGATTCAAGAATGTCTCTTAATTGAGTCCTTATGAGAATTTCAGCTGCAATTTTTGGGTGTTATGTTTCATATGAATTTATCCTACCTGTTCCTGATGTGGACTTGGTTTATTCTATGTATTAGTTCTGATTTCAGGTTTAAGTATAAATTGTTCATGTCCAGTTTCGAGTTTAAGCGCTGCCATGAGTTTCTTCATTGCTTAAATTGAAAGTATTAGGAGTCCACGTCATGGGTGTGAATAAGTCTTAGTTGATTAAGTCGCCAAAACAATTAATCTATTATTCTCCTAAACAGTGAATCTTCTAACAAGTAAAAGTTGCCTGTTGTAAGTCTATTTGGGTGTATATTTCTGAGTTATTATGTTTGCACCAGTTTATCCAGTGATGTTCTTTGTATGTTAAGAGTTCAAAGATCTTAGTCATAATTTTTTTTTAAAGGATCAAATTTTGTTTACTTACTTTTACCTGTTTTAAAGTTTGTTACTATCACACTGCTTTGGGATGTTCTTTGTCAAGTTCATCAAGAGTTACTTAATATTTCCTTAAGTATGAACATGTGTAATTTAGCTTTCCTTGTTTTCAGTTCATCATTTCCTTTATTCTTGTTTAAATGGGATTTGTTAATACAACTTCCTCATCGTTTAGTCTTGGAGGTTGTATAGGTGTGTGTACGATTTCTGCTTGAGTTTTACGCCTCTTTTTACCCCTTTGTGATTCACTGTAATCGTTTGGTCGCTATTTAATTTATCTCTATAATAGTTTTCAAGCTTATGGCAGTGAAGTATTGTTTGATTTATTTATTTGAGCATCATTATGTTTTCTTTAAATTGGAAAATGGAATGATGTTGTTGGTCTATCGTATTGCATATGGCCTCAGTTGAAAGCCTCCCCTTCATGATTGCATATTAATCTTTGAATCAAAAAGCGGATTGTTATTTAAGATTTTCCTTCCTATTAATTTCCTTATTCTAGTCATGTAATTCGTCTTTCGAGTAATATAATTCTTATCTAAGCTTGGGTAACTAATCCGTATCTCTTTTCTTTGCATGGATATATCAATCCGAGTCTGCTGAGGACTCTTCTCTCATTTGCATTTTCTTGGGACATGGAGGCCCAAACCTCATCCTCTTCGCATCAACCTGTACTCTCTTGGCTTCGGGGAATAGTCTACAATAACACAAGGGAGAGCCCAAAGTTGCAACGAAGATTAAAATGGGACAAAGGCCCAAGATCACTTCAACTCTCCTCTTTTATTTTTGTTTGCATATTGATATTTGTTTGGATGCTAACATTTTGTTTATTATTGGTTATAAATCTAATTAAACTCCCCGGCATGTCGAACATTTATGTTATTTTGTTTCATTTTGAAAAGGTTTTGTATTAAAAATAAAATTAAAAAAACAAGAAAATAAATAAATATATATAAAAAATGTGATTTTATCATGTTAGTTCAATTTTTAAATTTAGCCGATTTGAAATGTTACGCTAGGTTTAGTCAAATGCTTTTAGTTTAATTGAGTTTAGTTAAATCTTTTTAAGTTAAGTCAAAATCTTAAAAAAAATTAATTTTGTCAAGTTAAAAGTTAGTCGAATCACTTAATCGCCGGATAACCTCATTTAGCGGCCATTTCGAGTGCGTAAAACCTTCTCGAAGTGGAAATGTGAACCCGAACCTATTTTTCTGGAATTTTAAAATATTTTTCTGTTAGGTCTTTTAAAATATTTAATGGTTTCCTAATTATCCACAAAATTAGGTGGCGACTCTGTGTCTTTTCGAATTTTGAAAATTGATTTGCTCAAATTAATTGAGTTTTAACTGATTTTTTTTCGAAAAAGTCATTTTTCGTGATAACAATTATGTGAGAGGTTACTACTTCACCACCTAAGATGATTGGGGTATGACCATCATCAACCGAGTTAGGGTTTTGTTCTTATTAACCATGTGAGGGGGTTTGTACTTCACGACCTAGGATGATTGAGGTGTGATCAACATCAATCATGTGAGGGGTTTATACCTCACCACCTAGGATGATTGGGGTGTGACCATCATCAACCAACAAAGGTTGGAAAGCTAGCTTGGTTTCTTCCTTACATATGATATCCTATATGAGCATGATTTACTTAAGTAGGTTTTACTTATGCATTGATCATACATGTTATATTGCTATATTCTGCCTATTGCCTATCATTATGCATTTTGGATTATGATGCCTATCCATTGTTGCATTGGATCCCACGTACTAAGTACAGACAAACATACTAATGCATACTCTTACCGACATGATATTACCATATAGGGACCGGAGCTCCTATTGAGTCTTCTTGTGGCTAGATGGATTGTTCATGTTAATCTTTTGTGGGTCCTCCATTCCGGGGATAAGGACTATTCTCTCATACTATGTATTAAGATTCTCTTTACTTTATCATTTACATATGACGATGAGGGTGAGCCCGATTGTATGTCCTGGCCCCCACTATTATCTATGTATTAGAGGGGTTGTTGGACAAAGCTATGTATTTATGCCATGAGTTGATTCTATTATCTCTTTGCTCTATGTTATGACAAGTTCTCCCTTAGTCCCCTTTTCCCTTTTTTGCATTCTTCAAATGTCATTTTATTGTTCCTTCACCAAGGATGCGTAATGATATGTTATAATGGTTGTTTGGGGTTACTTTGGGTTCCCCATTCGCCGGTCACGTCTAGGCCCTCAGATTTGGTCGTGACAGTTACCTACTCCTTTCATTATGGCCAGGGATGAAAAAGGAAAAGCCTAGTATGGGCCGATCTCGATATAGATTTGCCAATATTCAGCTAGTCATTTGTATTACATGTTGTGCATAGATTATACAGTAAAGGTAAAGTAATAAAAAGAATATAAAGTACATGATTCCGCAGTATGACTAAAGGTGGTCGCTTATCCTTACACTAGTGCATGATTTCATTTGAGTTCTTACTTCATATAAAATATTTCATGCCTTACATATTCAGTACATTATCTCGTACTGATGTTCTTTATAGGGAACCTGCATTTCATGCTTCAGGTATAGGTACTAGTAGATCTCCTTAGTAGGAGTACAGGATATCCAGCTGCTGTCACTAAGCTTCAGGTTTTTGCGGAGCTTTGTGGGTCTAGAACATATATATTTTTGTATTAATAGCTTGTCATGAGGCGGGGCCTGTCTCGACCCTTATCATATATTTTTCCTTATCTAGAGGCTTTGTAGACATTGTAAATTAAAGTATGGTCATTTCTCGTACTTTAGACATTTTGGCTCCAACGACCTAGTCATATTCTTTTCCTTTTGGCTTGTTATTATTGTCTACCTTCTTGATGTATGCTAAATACAGAAACCCCTTATAATGTTCATAGAAAGTTGATAGTTATATGTTGGTTCTCTCGAGCCTTGTCAGCAACAGGTGCCAGTCTTCCTTAATCGGACTTTGAACATTACCAAAGTGGTATCAAAGCGGGTCATTTTAGGGAGTCTACAAAGCTGGGTTTATGTTGAATCTTGTTTATTAATGTGTTGTGCACCATATTTATAAGCAGAAGGGTATGTGGCATTTAGGAGTTGTTACTTTCTTTTCGTTCTTTAGATCATACCATAGAGCTAAGTGTAATTAGGTGTATTGTGTCTAACCTTTAAATTTTTTTGTACAACAAGTATGCTAGAGACTAGGAAAAACAAAAGGTAACGGGAAGGAAGTAGAAGTGGTGATTGGTATAGCCAGTCAGGTAAGACAATGAAATGAGGCTCAAGATGAGTCCCTATCATAGATATCTCCAACTCCTCCAACCCCTGATGAACCAAGTAGTGAAATTTCCCCAAAACCACCTACCGATGGTATTGTGCAGGATCTGAGAAATACAATCCAACTATGGACTCGAATAGTTATTGGCCAAGGTCAAAGACAGGGAGGTCCAATTATAGGTGCAGGTGGTGCGAATAGGGCAGCTAGCACGAGGACATGTCACTTGCTTAATCTAGACCCTTCATTCTTCACCGAGTCAGATCCTAATGAAGATCCCCAAGACTTTGTTAGCCAGATTCAATGCACTTTAGATGTTATGCATGTGAGTGGTACAAAAGTTGTTAAGCTAGCAGCGTATAGATTAAAGGATATGCTATATTATGGTATGAAGCTTGGAAGCAATCTAAGGATATAGATGTACCTGCAACTACCTGTAAGGAGTTCAAAGAGATATTTCTTGACCATTACCTTCCATTAGAAATTTGAGACACTAGTGCAGATCAGTTCTTGAATCTCTACCAAGGGAATATGAGTGTGAGGAGTATAGCCTTCAATTCAATTCCCTGGTCAAGTATGCTCCTAATGTAATAGCCACTATAGCAAATAGAAATCATTGATATGTGGATAGATTAGATATGTATCTAGTCAGAGAATGTACCATTGCTTCCTTGAATAAAGACATGGATATAACGAGGATGCAATCTTTTGCATAGAAACTAGAGGATCAAAGGCAAACGAGAATGACACAAGAGTTAGAAAGTGGCAAGTCCAAGAGGGATAGGTCTATGAGGTAGTTTACACCACCCCAAGGTGAGCTTAGACCTTGTTTTTCTAATAGACTGCCTAGGCCATCGTCCTCCTACTCTGCAGCAAATGCTCCACCACAACTACAAGGGTCTAAAAGTAATTAGTTTGGTCTAAGAAGTGAAAGACAAGGTGCATGGACAACAAGATATTTGATACACCAATAAATGACTCCTAGGCAGCCTTGCAAACAATGTGGGAGATGTATTCAGGTATATGTCATGTTGGGATACATGTTTGTTATTGGTGTTGTGCACCAGGGCATATGATGAAAGATTGCTTGAGAAGACGTCTGGGTGGTATAGCACAATCTACTGTATTAGTTGTTGCATCATCATCATTGGTTTCTCCATTAGGTAGAGGTCATAAGCACCTACAGGTCATCATAGAGGTGGTAGAGGGACAACTAGCTCTAGCGAAGTTCAGAATCGCACTTCTGCTCTGGGAGTCGGCAAAATTTTGAAGCTTTACCTGATGTGGTCACAGGTACATTGTCCATCTTTTCACATAATGTATATCCATTAAGTCACCCTGGTTCTACACTATCATACGTCACTCCATTAGTTACTAGTAAGATTAAGAGAACACCAAATTAATGAATAAACAATTGGAAGTGTCTACACCAACCAGTGAATCTATTATGGCTAGAAGGTTTTATTATGACTTTGCAGTAAATGTTTATGATCGTGACACATTGGCTGACCTTATTGATCTAGAAATCGTGGAATTTGGTGTTATAATGGGTATGGAATGGTTAGCTTCTAGCTACGCCACCGTGGATTGCCGTATAAGAAAGTGTACTTTCACTTTCCAAATGAGGTAGTTCTTGAATGGGAAGGCAATATTGGGGCACCAAAGGGGAGGTTTACTTCTTATTTTAAGGCAAAAAAGATGATATCTAATGGATATGTCCTTTAGTTAGAGTAAGGGATATGGAGGCAGAGTCACCAACTCTTCAATCAGTTCCAGTAGTTAATGAATTTGTTGATGTGTTTCCTAAAGATCTTCTAGGCTTACCTCCAGAGCAATAAGTAGAATTTGGTATCGACTTACTTTGAGGCACTCAACCTATTTCCATCCCTCCATATGGAATGACCCTGATAGAATTGTGTGAATTAAAAGAACAATTAAAGGACTTATTGGAGAAGGGTTTTATAAGCCCTAGTGTGTCCCAATAGGGTGCACTAGTGTTATTTTTACATAAAAAGGATAGCACCTTGAGAGTATGTATCGACCATCGATAATTGAATAGGGTGACAATTAAGAACAAATACCCCCTCCCCAGGATTGATGATTTATTTGATTAGTTAAAGGTGCCAAATGCTTTTCAAAAATTGATTTGAGATCAAGTTATCACCAAGTGATGGTGAAGGAGAAAGATATACCTAAGACAGCTTTTAGGACACGCTATGGTCATTTCGAATTTCTTGTTATGTCATTTGGACTGAAGAATGCACCAATAGTTTTTATAGATCTGATGAACAGGGTATTCAAGCAATTCTTGGATGTGTTTGTGATAGTATTTATAGATGATATTTTAGTATATTCAAGGTCAGAAGAGGACCATGTAAATCACATACGATAGGTGTTTTCGTGATCGGCAATTGTACGCCAAGTTTTCTAAATGTGAATTTTGGTTAAAATTAGTGGCATTCATGGGTCATATTGTATCCGATGAAGGAATAAGGATTGATTCATAAAACATAGAGGTTGTTAAAGATTCGCCAAGGCCAACAACACCTATGGAAGTTTGGAATTTCCTAGGGTTGGCAGGTTTTTCCAAAAGGTTCATTGAAGGGTTTTCTTCTATTTTTGTATCTCTAACAAAGTTGACACATAAAACAACAAAATTCCAATGGAATGATGCATGTCAAAGGAGCTTCCAAAAGTTGAAGAATAAGCTAATTTTTGCACCTTTACCGGTACTTCCAGAAGGCACCGAGGGGTATGCAGTATATTGCGATACTTCAGAAGTTGGCATAGGGTATGTACTAACACGACATGGTAGTGTATTTGCTTATGACTCTAGACATCTATGATTGCATGAGAAAAACTATCCAACATATGATCTTGAGCTAGCAGCAGTTGTGTTTTCTCTGAAAATATGCACCACTATCTGTATGGGGTTCATGTTGAAATATATATTTATCATAAGAGCCTGCATTACATATTTAAGCAAAAAGACCTAAATTTAAGTTAGTGAAGATGGATAGAGCTAATAAAGGATTATGACATTGATATACTATACCATCTGGCGAAAGCAAATGTGGTAGTTGATGCTCTGAGTCGTAAGGCAATCATGAATACTAGTGATCAAGAAATAGTAAGTTAATGAGTGGTTAAGATCTATTGCAACTAGCTAGTTTGGGAGTTCACCTTCTTGAAACCCCAAAGTAACGGGTTATTATGCATAATGTTGTGGAGTCCTTATTGGTAACGGAGGTGAAATAAAAATAGTTCAAGGATCCTGTTCTACAACGACTTAAGGAAAAGGTAAGTCAGGGTATGATGAAGGGCTTTAAACTTACTCAAAATGGAGTACTTTATTGCAAAAATAGATTATGTATGCCTGATATTAATGGATTAAGAAGGAGGATAATGGAAGGAGCTCATCATTCAAGATATTCCATTCATCCAGGATCAACTAATATGTATCATGACCTGAAGGGGATGTTTTGGTTGGGAGGTACGAAAAGGTACCATGCAGAATTTGTGGCTCAATGTCCAAATTGCCAACAAGCCAAAGTTGAGCACCAAAAATCGGGAGGTTATATGCAATGTATACAACTTCTAACATGGAAGTGGGATATGATCAATATGGATTTTGTTACGAGGTTGCCTCATTATTTTAAGAAGTTTGACTCTATATGGGTAATAGTTGATAGACTCACAAAGTCAGCACACTTCCTGCTAGTTAAGAGTGATTATATGGCCGAAGGATATACAAAGTTGTAACTTAAAGAGATAGTTAGGCTACATGGGGTCCCAATCTCCATTATCTAATAGAGGAGCTCAATTCATTGTAAAGTTTTGGAAATCATTCCAAAGGAGTTTAGGGACATAAGTGAATTTGAGTACAACTTTTCACCCTTAGAGAGATGGTCAAGCAGAACGCACTATTCAAACACTTGATGATATGTCATGAGCTTGTGCATTGGACTTTAAAGCTGGTTGGGTGGTTCATTTGCCACTTATTGAATTTGCGTATAATAGTAACTACCACTTGAGTATCAAAATGACATCTTATGAAGCTTTGTATGGAACGAAATGTAGGTCACCAATTAGATGGTTTGAAGTGGGCAAGATCTAGTACGAGAAGCCATGGAGAAAGTTAAGATAATACAACAATGGCTAGAAATAGCCCAAAGTTGTCATAAATCATATGTGGATACTACAATGAGAGGACTAGAATTTTCAGTAGGGGATTAGGCATTCTTAAAGGTATCCCCAATAAAAGGTGTTATGAGATTTGGTAGGAAGGGAAAACTAAGCCCACATTACATAGGAACATATAAAATTATTAAGAGGTTCAGGCAGGTTACATATGAATTAGAGCTACCTCAAGAGCTTTCAATGGTTTCATCCAGTTTTCCATGTCTTCAAAAATGTAATAAGTGACCCATCCCGTATCACTCATATTGAATATGTTCAGGTTACAAAAGATCTCACCTATGAAAAGGTACCTATTGCTAGTCTAGATCGTCAAGTTAAAAACCTAAGGAATAAAGAAATAGCTTCAGTAAAAGTACTTTGGAGGAACCAACAAGCAGAATAGATAATATGGGAGGCTAAGGAAGTGATGAAATCAAAATTCCCTTAATTATTTGAAGCTAAAGAGAAAGTGCAATATCCAGAGTTGGGGCATTACTAGGTACATGTGTTTGAGTACTTGTTGTGTTGTCAAAAGCTTATTTAAATACAGGTTTGAACATAGTTAAGCTATCTAATTATTGTAACATTCAAGGACGAATGTTCCTAGGGGGGGAGGAAGATGTAACACCCCACCCTTTACATGTACTAGTCCTATGCACATGAAAGATGATATGACTTGGTCAAATTAGCGCCTATTTTTAAAAGTATTTGAGTCTCAAATTAGAGGGGGATATGAAAGTCTAACGCTTATGATTGTTGAGTGTATACAAGTTTTAAGTTGAATTTAGGATATCACAGCCTTAAACTATGTGAAAGAAGTGAGGTAATTGTAGGACTTACGAAGCTAGTAGGTGAGTCACCAACTTTCTTAACTTATATTTGCTAGCTAGATCGAGACGAGGCTCGATGCCTAATTTGTCCAAGTCCAATAATGAATAAAGTCTGGGTTAATGGTTTGACTTTAGCTCATGTTTCAACATCATAAATAGACAATATTTATAGCGGAAGATGAATAATAAAAGGGCCCAAGTACATCATAACCCATTTGATGATTTGGGCCCAAAATAAGTGAAGAGAAATTAGGAAAAGTAGGCAGCCAAGGCCCATCAACTTTGAGACTCATTTAGGCCCAAGTGAGAGGGCCAAGCTACTGTGTCACTAGCTTATTAATATGTTTTAATATGTGGTCAAAATTTCAAGAGAAAGTCGGCCAAAGAGTCCCTTTAAAAGGGCTTAAAAATTAGCATCTTTAAGACATTCTAAACTTTGAAAAAACAATCAGCTTTCCTTAAGTTTTCTCTCTACTCTTTCTTAACTTCTCCAAGCAGTGACAAGATACTTCTATGGTTCCTAAGGAGGCCTTCAACCTTGAAGATAAAGGTAACTAAAGATACTTGTGTGTTTAGTATGGTTTTTCATGAAAAACAAGAGAACTAAGCTGCTTATACTTGTGCTAAAATTTTGGACAGCAAGTGTCCTAAGGATTTTTGTAAACTTTTCTTGATTAAGAAGCTTTTCTCTTCTTGGTTGGTTGGATTAAGAAGTGACACTTATGTTTTTAACAACTTTTGTTTGGTAGTGATGTAACCAGGCTGCTTCACCAGTTTTAAGATCTGCAAAAATGACTTATTGTGGGATATCTTAATTGTGCTCTTTGAAGAAACTTGTAGGCTGGTAATCGGGAATTGTTGCTTCACGAACTCCACCTACTTTGGGACTATTTTTGTACTGTTGTAAGACTGGTTATATGTGTAAAAATGTTGGATATAGTTTGGTTAAAGTTGGAACAGGTCCAGGATTGTTGAAGTCAAAATGTAGCGAGAATACGTAATATGATGCTGCCTACAAGTATGTTGTTGTAATTATTATGTGTTGTGATTTGTGGGCTGTTGTAAGATGGTTATGACACTATAATAAGTTTTACATGATATGTATATGAGAATGTGCATTAGGATTTGCGATTAGAGGCGGAAAGGTTGAAAGAATATGCTCGAGTTTATAATCACACGCTTGCTGCCCATATGTTATTTTTATATGAGATTGGACTGCCAAGATATATCTATTGGCTGCTAATGCTAGTTTTATCACCTATTATATTGAGGAGAAGTATTTGGACGAATGGAAGGTTATCTCGAGGTAATGGCGAGGTCGTACAATGAGGTATGTAAGGCTACTTGATTTCGTATTATTTGGCATGAAACATAGATCCATCCTTGGCACATAAAGGCACTTACCAACTCCGATACAACTACTAACCGTGTATCCACTCTTTCACATGTACATATGCTCCCATACATAGTCATTTGTAAATCTGCATACATACTTGAATACCAAGATACATGAGTTCTTCCTGCTAAATAAAGTGCATGTGTTGTTTCATCTCCTAAGCATTTCATTACTTGTGTTATCTACTCCTTTTATTATGGTATTGTCTTTTATGATTATTTACCTGTCACATGCTATATCTACAGTCCTATAGCTCAAATATCATGACCACCAAAAGAACCATCTCAAAAGTAATTAAATGATAAAGTAAAGTAAGTTGCTTAATGATTGGTGGCAGCCCTAGGGGTCGAAGAATCACATAGCAAGGGTCGATCCAATTACGGGGGATAGCCCAGGGGTGAAAGTAAAAGCCTAGCATGGGTCAATCCTGATATAGATTTACCAATGATCAGAAGGTCATTTATATCACATGTTGTGCACAGATTATATAGTAAAGGTAAAGTAATAAAAAGAATATAAAGTACATGATTCCATAGTATGACTAAAGGTGGTCTCTTATCCTTAAACTAGTGCATGATTTCATTTGAGTTCTTACTTTATATACAGTATTTCATACCTTAAATATTCAGTACATTATCTCGTATTGACGTCCCTTATGGGGGACCTGTATTTCATGTTGCAGGTACAGGTACTAGTAGATCTCCCCTGTAGGAGTACAGGATATCTAGCTACTGTTACTAAGCTCCAAGTTACTGCAGGGCTTTGTGTGTCTAGAACATATATATTTTTGTATTATATAGCTAGTCATGAGGCTGGGCCTGTCCTAGCCCTTATCAGATATTTTTCATTATATACAGGCTTTGTAGACAATGTAAAGTAAAATATGGTCATGTCTCATACTTTAGACATTTTGGCTCCAACGACCTAGTCATATGCTTTTCCTTTTGGCTTATTATTATTGTCTACCTTCTTGAATGCATGCTGAATATACAAACCCCTTATTATGTTCATAGAAAGTGCATGGTCATATGTTGGTTCTCTCGAGCCTTATCGGCAGAGGTTGCTAGTCCGCCTAAATAGGACTTTGGGTGTGACAAAAAGTTCATCCCAAAAAAGCCAAATCCGTGACGCGGACTGGGCACGGACCTGTGAATTTTTTTGAATCATCATTTCCAAATGAGTTTTCAATTCCCGTTGAAAAAAAAATAAAAAAATGTAGTCTTGCTCCATGTCCCTAGCATGTTGCGCCTTGGGCACGCACCAACACTATTTCAGAACTAATTATGAATTTTTTGCTCTGATGGCTCTAAAATCCAAATGAGACCATTTCCTAACTCAATTTTTTGTTAATTGCATATCTAATCTCGAATTCACAAATAGAGCATGAGAAGACATGGGACACATGCATCTACATTCTAGAGGTATTTTGGTAATTTTATCAAGTGTCACATCATCACCCCCTTTGTGATCATTCGGCCTCGAAAGATGAGTAAAGGTGGATATCAAGGCACAAATAGACTCAGAACTCATTCTGTCATTCATATTAATTAATCAAACTTTCGATTATATCTCAATCATTAATCAATTCTATTCAATCTCAAGAATAGACAATCAACTCAAGAAAGGACAATCAACTTAGTGAAGGGTAAGAGCTTTAACTTCAGCATTCTCATCATTTGGCATGAATAAGTGCAGATATTTCACTTTTATCTCTTCCTAACATTTCTTCAACATCGACACGTGGAATACTTGATGGATTCCATCTAAATCGGAATGCAACTCTAATTCATAGGCAACCTTCCCAATCCTTTTCACAATCTAATATGGTCCAATATAGCGTGGACTCAATTTACCCTTCTTCCCAGATCACATGACCCCTTTCGTAGGTGACACTTTCTAATATACCCAATCATTCACCTCAAACTCTAAATCTCTCCTCCTCACATTGGTGTTGGATTTCTGGCGACTTTGCACAGTCTTTAATCTTTCTCTAATGACTTTAACCTTCTCCATTTCTTGATAGACAAGGTCATGCACAATCATCTTCGTTTCTCCAACCGCGAACCACCCAATTGGTGATCTACATCTCCTCCCATATAAAGCTTTATAGGGAGCCATTTGAATGCTTGCATGATAACTATTGTTATGTACAAACTCAATCAATGGCAGGTGATCATCCTAATTTCCCTTGAAATCAAGAACATAGGCTCTCAACATAGCTTCTAACTTCTGAATTGTAAGCTCCACCTGACCATCTGTCTATGGATGGAAGGTTGTGCTCAAATTCAGTTTTGTACCTAATCCTTTCTAGAACGATCTTCAAAATTGGGAGGTGAATTGAGCTTTTCTATCCAAGATAATGGACAAGGGAACCCTAAACAACCTCACAATCTCTTGGATGTACATCTTGGCGTACTCCTCTACGGCGTTAGTTGTCTTAACTGCTAAGAAGTAAGCTGAGTCATCCTATACACAATCACCTATATCAAATCATGTTACTTTCGAGACTTCAGTAGACCCATAATGAAGTCCATATTGATCATCTCCCATTTCTATTCTAGAATCTGAAAGTTCTGAGCTAATCCACATGGCCTTTTGTGCTTAACTTTCACTTGCAGACAGTTCCGGCACTTAGAAACAAATTCAGTAATATCCCTCTTCATTCCAATCCACCAGTAGGCTTCTCTCAAGTCGTGGAACATCTTGGTAAAGCCAGGATGGATGGAGTATCTAGTGATGTAAGCTTCAGCAATGATCTATCTCGTATATCATAAATTTCTTGGATGCACAATATACTCTAGTATCTCCACACCCCATCTCCCCCTTTGGAAAAGACCATCACCTTCTGTTTGTAAACAACCTCCTTTAATTGGAGTAGGACAGGATCTCGATCTTGCTTTTCCTTAACCTCTGCCACCAAATATGAAGAACACCCGTGCAGAACATTAATTCCTCCCTCATCATTCTCCTCAAGTTGGACCCTCATTCAAGTTAATCGATGCACTTCTTTAGCTAGCTCCTTCTTCACTTCCTAAACATAGGTTGTGCTACCCATAGACAACCTTCTAGGAGCATCAATAACAATATTAGCTTTACTTGGATGGTAGAGAATAGTCATGTTGTTATCCTTGAGCAACTCCAACCATCTTCTCTGTCGTAGGTTGAGCTCTTTCTGACTTAAGGCATACTGCAAACTCTTGTTGTAACACCCCATAAAATTATTGAAATGCCCCTATAACGTAATCATGCGCATAACAAGTCTTCCAAAGCTCGAATGGGAAATCCAAGATAGGGTTTGCGATCAGCATGAAAAATCAAGTGGAAAAATGGTCTCGGCCCGATTTAATAACAACAGGAGCAAAAATTAATTTTTGCTAATTAATAATGAGACAGTATATGTCCGCGCCCCTGGTGTTACGCTAAGGGGGTGCACAACAATACTTTGTCTTTTTTAATTTTTCAATGGGAGTTTAAAATTTCTGAAAATTCACAAAATATACTGGTCCACGCCCTTGGCGCATCGCAGACCAGTACAATTTTTCTGGTGATTTTTCTTTTAAATACAGGAAGGGCATTTTGGGTACTTCTAACCCATTTTTAAATTCCAAAACATCTTTTTAAGTCTTAAACTGGTACGAAGGGTTTAAACCCATGATTTTCTATGTTTTAATGGGAGAACTGAGAGAAGAAGAAGAAAGAGTTGAGGGTTTCAAATCTTGGGTACGAATTTCATCCTAGGTATGTAAAGACTATCCAGAACATGGAATTACAATGCCTATAGTAGGTTGATAGTTGATAGTTGATAGGTATTGAGTTGTAATTTCTTGAATTTTTTTTGAAATTGATCTTTAATTTCTATATAATATCTAAAATTTATTATCATCACATTTTGAATTAATAGTTCACATGTATTATTGTGTGATTATGTATTTACCCTACATGAATTCTCAGTAAAAAACTTGAAGAATGAATTTAGAGGTAATGTCTAGAACCTTGACTGTCTGACCATATGTATTGATAGATGTGGTCTGGGTCTTGAGATGAGTATGTTGATGGCTGAAGTTGAAGGAATTAGTGTTGTTAGAGTGTAAATGAGATTGAATCTTAGCTTTGAAAGGAAGAATTCTATTCCTTAAGTTGATAGAATGTCAGATGGGATGAGGACCCCACCTTGGGGGGTTAGTTGTATAACTAACCTATTGTTGATAGATTTATGAGCATATCAAGTCCTAGGAGGAGTATTAGCACCAAAATGGGTAAGAGTGAGTCCCACTCGTACTCATTAACTACGTGGCCATCATAGCAAATGATTGGACCGTGAAAGCAGATGTTACCTTTGTCCCGTAGAGGACTTGATATACTTCTTTGGGATCCTCAACAGACTTTCCTTTACCCTGGTAAGGTACTGCATGGATGTGGAAATGACATCTCTTTGTTTTATCACCACTGGCTCAAAGGTGGTGATTTTTTGTTATAGAAACTCCCAGATGGGCTTCATATTGATAGAACTCTAAGATTGGCGTGATATTGTAATGTTTTGATAGATGGTGATGTGATAAAGTCATGTTCCTTACTCTGAGTTAAGGTTGAGTAATGGATGTGCTAATGTCATTGTATATTATACAACTCTTATTATTTTCTTTAGCCTTTTTTACATACAGTACGTGCCACGTACTAATGCCTTTTTGGCGCTGCATCATTTTATGATGCAGATTCTATAGATAGAGGACTTGAGCAAGCTAATAGTTGAAGTTCACAGATCCCCAGTCTGAGACTTAGTGAGTCCTCCCTTGCTTTCAGAGGATATATTTATCTTTTTATCTATTTTGAGTTATTTAATTGGATTATAGTAGCCATGGCCTATCATGATACCTTCATAGATATTGCTATAGAGGCTTCATAGACATAAACAACTGATAGTTGATGTTGGAGTCGTTTTCTCTGTTTCTTAATTATTGAGACTACTATATTATTCGTATTTCTTTGTGATAGATAGAGTTGATACCCTATAGCCCACTGACAGATAGATATTTCTTTGTTACCTTTCTCTAATGAATTGGCTGAACGAATGCGATGAGACTAGGTTGTTCGCTTGGGGGCTAGCAATAGTCTCCGAGTGTTGATTAATCCTAGGGTACCCTCCTGGGGAATGACAAACTTGGTACCAGAGCCTAGAGTTTGATTTTCCTAGGGTGTCTATGAAGACATGTCTAGTAGAGTCTTGTTTATGGGTGTGTTATGCACCACTCTTCTTAAGCTGGAGGCTATAGGACATTAGGAAGATTTACCCTTCTTCTATGATCTGTATTCATGCAGTAGAGTTTAACTATATGGAAATTGCATTTTAACTTGTGCATTACACATTTGTACAAAATGCTGCAAAAGTGAACAACTGCTCAGAGAGATGCCATAGCCCCAGCTGTTGAGAACACCCAACTTGAGGTCCTAGTCCAGCTAGATGCTAGGAGATGGGGATGCCTGGCCAGGGCTGCTGAGGTCCCCCCCCCTACTCAGCCCCAACAAGCTCCCTGCACAGCGGTAGAGTTTAGGGGTGCCATCATCATGCTGACTCAGTTGATAGCCTCTCAGGATAACAACCGAGGTTCTCAAGCTCCAAGCTCCAAGCTCCAAGCTATAGCACATAGGAGCCCTCACTTGCCACAAGACTTAGAGACTTCTTCAGGATGAACCCGCCAGTGTATTCGGGGTCTAAAGTTGAGGAGGACCTGCACAACTTCATTGATGATATGTACAAGGTCCTGAAAGTTATGCATGCTGATGAGATTGAGAGAGTGGAGCTTGATTCCTACCAAATGAAGGACATTGCTAACATTTGGTACAACCAGTGGGAGGAGAGTAAGGGTGAGAATGCGGATCCTGCAGCATGGGAGGAGTTTGAGACAACCTTCCTTGACCACGTCTTTCCTCAAGAGTTGAGGGAGGAAAAGGTGGATGAGTTCATTAACCTGAAGCAAGGAGCAATGACAGTGACAAAGTACAATCTCAAGTTTATTAAGTTGTCCAGGTATGCCCCAGAGATGGTGCAAGAGATGAGGGTAAGGATGAGGAAGTTTGT
Source organism: Solanum ossicruentum (assembly GCA_025774065.1). NCBI lineage: Eukaryota > Viridiplantae > Streptophyta > Magnoliopsida > Solanales > Solanaceae > Solanum > Solanum ossicruentum. The sequence goes on from JAOTQR010078286.1 coordinate 17,757, forward strand.
GTCTGGTTTGGGTAGGCATATGCAGAAAGTGTGTAAGGCGACTTTGCTGATCCCTAGCATAAACATCTCCAGAATCATGGTATATGTCTAGTAGATAGAGGAGTACAAGAAAAAAGATAGAGAGGAGCATATGAATAGAAAGTCAAAGTCAGCAGGACATGAGCCTAGCCAGCAGAGACAGAACAAGGGAGACAAGTCCTACTTTCACAAGAGATCGTCGCATTATGCTCCTTCTGTAGTAGCAAGTGCACCACTCAGCCTAACAGGTATGATTATCAATCTCACGGTTACCAAAATTTTAGGACTCAGGGTGCCTAATCTCAGGATAGTGTGACCCAAGGTGCGAGGGGAAATCCACCTTGTAACAAGTGCGGTAAGTTTCATTTGGGTGAGTGTTATGTGCTGAGAAATGTTTTCTACTCATGTGAACTGACCGTTCACTTTAGTTATGAGTGTCCAAAGAGGATACGAGGTGAAGAGAACAGCAAACTACAATCCTCCGTTGCACCCTAGTTGGCACTCAATAGAGGGGTACTACTATAGGTACAGGAGGTGGGAAAAATTGCATAACCGCCTTTATGTGATGGGTAATCGACAGGATCAGGAGGCTGGACCAGATGTTGCTACGGGTATGCTTCGAGTGTTTACTTTTCATTGTTATGCATTGCTTGATCGAGGGGACACTTTGTATTTATGAGCCCTTATATGGCTAGTAAGTTTGGTGTCATGACCCAAGCTTAGGGACTAGAAGTGAATGGCGAATGAAAAACCCAAAGGAACCCCAAACAAGCCTTATAACATATTATTACACATCCTTAGTCGCAGAAGAAATTAAAATGACAATGAGCAATAAGCATAAACAAGTTAATTAGGACTAAGGGTAAACTTCCATATCATAACATCAAAGAACAAGAGATCCAAGGCTCATAGCATAGATACATAACATGTCCAACAACACCACTACTGTATAGAAAAGAGCGGGGACCACAACAAACAACCGGTCTCACCCTCATGGTCAATACATAAATAAAGGAAAGATAGTTTTACTACATAGCAAGAGATCATAAGCAACGTCCCTGGAATGGAATACTCACTAACAAGCTTGAGAGACAATTGTACTAGCCACCTGGAGGAAGAGAATGATAAAGCAGTGCACTAGTTCCTACATGATGGTGACATGTAGGCATAGAGTATTCCTTAATATGCTTAAATATACTAAGTATGTGGAATGTAATGCAAAGAGAGATAGGCATCATAAGCAAAATGCATAATCATAAGCAATGAATAACATACTAACAATATGACATGTATGAATGATATTTGAAGTAAAACCATGCTTACAATCCAAACCAACTTGTATAGTTCATAATACATAGTGTGGGAAGAAACCACCACCAACATAAAATAATACCAAGAGAGCTACAACTTGGAATCCTAATGTTAACCCCACATTGGAGGAAAAGGGGAAGTTACTTCCCAAGGTGAACCTCCTGATGCCTAAGTGGATCCACTAAGCCTTATGTGCACTGGCTACTCACCTCTAATTCTTGGACTCGGGTAATCACCTCAAGCCCTCATATTTAGGGTACTCGCCTCTTAGAGATTTGGGGACTCGCATATAATCCCTTCAACTACGGTGGCACATAGTTCTAGGACTTTGGGACTTGCCTCTAGTCCACTGATGCTATGTCTAATCCCATGGAATATATAAGGTAATCATACTTTAATAACTTGCAATAAACATAGAGGCATGGCGTGAGTAGCTCTCAAAATCATTGACCTAAAATGGTGAGCCTAAATTCAATTATATGAATGGGTCATAACCAACATTACCTTTTCACTAACACCAACATCAAAGGCTCATAAGAGGTATAATCTTAAGAAAGGGGCTTAATCTAGCCCTACAACATGATGTGTTGTCAAAAAACAGCATATTTGATGCCTAAAACAAGGGATTTTGTGAGTTCTTAATGTGATTTTTATGATTTTTATGTGTTTTTGTGTTGTTCTTCCCGAAAAGTTAGGTTGAAATGATTTTGAAGAAAGTTGCAAATTTTACTGAACATAGGACATACGAGCACACCTACGAGTCATGTCCCAAGCAGCAAGTCACAAGGTGTGTCGTAGCAAGAATCAAAGACCAAAAATTCAAAAATCTACGAAGTGTAGGTCAACCCTACAAGGCCATCCTACGAGTTGTAAGTTGCACTACGACTTATATATGTGGACTCGTAGCAAGAATCAGAGAGCTAAAATATTGGACCAAAAATTGAAGGCAAAGACTATAGCTCAAGCAAAGGCTCATGCTTATGGGTTGTACTAGTTTAGTCCAAGATGCCAAGAACTTGATACGAGACCCCGACTACGACTCGCAGGTCATCCTACGAGTCATACCTGCTAAACTTATCAGCTGCCAGCTGTCTTTTCTTTGTAAATTTTATGGTTATTTTGTAAGTACTATATATAGTTTTAGTTAAGGTTTTAGAAAGGGAGTTCTACTTGGAAACATTTTTATCTTCGTCCTTTGAATCTTTTCTTATGTTTTTAATTAGGTTATCATTTTCTCTTGGAAAACCCATTTTGGTGATTGCAAATCTTACTTTGTATTCATTGTTGATCAATCAAGCCTTTGGGTTTGCAACTTGTGGTGCCTATATTCTTCAGTGCTTGTGGTAAAAATCTCATTTATTTCTTCTATTAGCATATTTTCTTGTTTTGCCTTAGCCATAAGTAGCTAAGCACCCACAACTTGGGGTTGTGGGAAGAATGCATAGTTGATTTGAAATAACCTAGGTTTCTTGCATTTCTACGATTGGGGTTTGCATGTATTGTTTATTTCTCTTTATTATGATTGTAGTTTCGTGCTGGCCAACAAGAAACCCCGCCTACTATCACTATCCCAACCAAGGTATTGAGGAATAGGAAAAGGGAAGTAGATGACAGGGTTCGATTGATATGTTTTTGCCTAATCAACCAAACCTGAACAAGGGGAGGTTGACTGGGACAATTGGTAACGGTTAGTTGGCACGCCATGGTAGCCGACCAAGCGCCATCATGAAATTAGACCTTCACCTTCATAAGAGGGCTGGAAGAACCTAAATTACTGTCCTGCATGTGAATTTCCTATTGTGGTGATGTCACCTAGGGAAATCGAGTAAATGAACCATGGTAGACACAATTCCCAAGTTGTCCTTAAAATTGAGTGTTTCCTCGCGCCTTAGTTTATTGTTTACTTTATTTTGTTTTTGAATCACAAACCCTCCCCCCTCCCCCCCATTTAGAGATTTTAGTTATTTATGCTTTAAATTATTAGTAGTGGATCCTTGTAGTCAAGCCCCATATTCCCTGTGGATTCGACCCTAACCTTGGGTTACATTAATTACTGACAGCGATCGCTTTCGTATTGGAGGGTGAACATCATATATCAAAAATTATAGCGGCGTTGTTGGGGAATACGGCTAGGTTTTGACTTGAATCCACTATTACTTATTTCTAGTGTTAATTTCTAGAATCTCTTGTAGTTTACTTTTATTTTTGTTTTTGTTGTTTGATTTTACTTGCAGGGTGTACTAGGTTGTATGCCAAACACCAGGAGCCAAAGAAATCCCTTAACTGCACTCAGTTTGGAGTTCTATCGACTACAAAGAAGAATGGCTCACGTGAATGAGGACATCAAGGTTGAGGAGGATATTAATACAAATAATGATATGGGAAGAGAGGAGAATCCACAACTAAAGGGTAACATGACACAACTTAGGGACTTCAATGAAAATGCCTATGGATGGAATCAGTATCAATTGAACCCTATGGCTATGGATGTTACCGGTGCCATAGTACTTCCTCCTTTACGGTAGATACTAAGTCCACGGTATCGAGTGGATTGCTCCAAATGCTCCAAAATCGTGGACTCTTCACAGGGCTACCTCCGGAGGATCCTCACCATCATCTTCAAAATATGGTGTTTGTTTGCAAGAGTATCATGGAGACACAAAATCTTTCTCTTGATGTTGTTCATTTAAGAGTGTTTTCACTATCATTGACTAGAAATGCAGTTGTATAGTTGGCTGAGCTTTCTTTGGGCACTATCACAAGCTGGGCTAAGCTTTAGAGAGCATTCGATATTTCCCAAGATCTAAAAAGTTGAAGCTCAAAGACCAAATCAACAACTTTGAGCAATTATCAGGTGACTTTATTAGCACAATATGGGAGAGGCTTACTAAATGCTTGAGGATGGTCTGCGATCACAAGATTATTGATGATGCCTTGGTCGAGATTTTCTATCGGGCGCTTGACCAGAATAGTCAAGCTTGCACTGACACAATCATGGGAGGCATGTTCCATGACCAACCTTTTGCATTGAGAGCTTAAGAATGGAATAAGTTGTCAAAGCAAATAAAGTATAGGGTCAATGAGAGCAAGGTGCAATGACACCTTCTTGTGTGGTCAACACCAATAATGAGAAAGAAAAGGTAAACAAAAAGATCATGGAGGAACTTGCTCAACTTCGCACAAGTATAGACTTGGTTTTAAAGAAAAATCAAGCAAGTGTCAAGGAAGTCACTCGCCAACCTATGAAGGCTCCTACCTATGATGATCCATTCTTTGATGAGGATACATGTTTTGTAAGCAACCAAGCAGTAGGTTTCCAAAACAATCCCCAAGGGTCCAATTTAGACTATTAGAGAAAATATTCCGGGAATCAAGGTTGGAACTTCAACTGTGATGGGGTATATAGAGACAACTGGGGCAAACACTATGAGAGAGAAAGAGAGTGCCAGAAGCCAAATGGAGGAGAAGAGAGGGCTACAAGAATGGTCCTTATGTGCCACCTCACAATTGTGATGCTGGGTCAGCAACTCCAGGATCAAAGAGATGTTTGAAAAGTTATTGAAGAGGGCTAACCATCAAGATGAGACTTTAAAGGAAATGAAAGTGGATATTTCAAGTATTAACCAAAAAATAGAGTCTCACTCGGTGGCGATTAAGCAACTTGAACAACAATTTGGACAAGTTTCTTCATAGTTGAACTAATACTAAAAGGGCACATTACCAAGCAATATGGTTCAATATCATAAAAATGAAGGGCGTTTCATGGCGGTCATGACCCGAAGTGGCAAGAGCACCATAGATCCCCCTATGTTGGAACTTTTCGATAAAGTTAATGAGAAAAGTCTTGGCGGTAAAGTTGTGGTTGAGAAAAAAGATCCAAAGGTTATTAGGATGCAACAAGAAGTGGTAAAGGAGCATGAGAGATTGAAATCAATTCCCAAACCCCCTCCATTTTTCCCTCAAAGTCTTAAGAAAAAGGAAAAGGAGGGCAAATTCAAACACTTCCTCATAATGTTGAAGCAATTCTCCATCGACATTCCCCTTCTAGAGGCCTTAGAGAAAATGCCCGGGTATGACAAGTATATGAAGGACTTGGTTACTAAGAAATGCACTTTGAGCCAAGATTTCTCAGAAGAACTCCAACAATGTAGTGTGATTATGACCAAATGCCGTGTGCAAAAATGAGAGGACCCTGGTGCATTCAGCATCCCTTATACCATTGGTAATGTTGAGTGTGTAAGAGCATTGTGTGACTTAGGAGCAAGCATCAATCTAATGCCTCTTACTGTATTCACAAATCTTAGCCTTGGTATTCCTACCCCGAAAAGAATGAGGTTTCTTATGGCAGATTGAACCATTAAAAAGCTAGAGGCTATCCTTTTGGATGTGCTTATTAAAGTTGATAAATTCATCTTTCCTATGGATTTTGTGATCCTTGACTGCTAAGTTGATTTTGAGTTGCCCATCATCTTGGGGAGACCATTTATGGCTACTGGGAGAGCCCAAGTGGATATAGATTTGGGTCAATTGCAGTTTAGGGTTAATGATGCAGAGGTCATGTTCGATATTCACCAATTCATGTAACACCCTGATGAGTGCAAGAGGAGGGGTAGACCCTCGATGATAGTTGATGAAGGACAATGATGTGCTGTCAAAATACAACACATTTAGTGCCTGAAACAAGGGATTTTGTGAGTACTTAAAGCTGCTTTTTTATGGTTTTGATGTGTTTATGTGTTAATCTTGCAGAAAAGTTAGGTTGGCATTCTTTTGAAGAAAATTTGCAGATTTTGCTGAGCATAGGCATAACGTAGCTCAAGCTACGAGTTGTAGGGTGTGTTGTAGTAGGAATCAGGGACCAAAAATTTAGAAATCTACCAAGTGAGGGTCACTCCTACGAGGACTTCCTACGAGTCATGAGACATACTACGACTCGTATAGGTGGACTCATAGCAAGAATCACAAAGCCAAAATATAGGACCAAAATGCTGAAAGCCAAGACTACGAGAGGAATATACGAGTCGTAGCTCAAACAATGACTCGTACCAATGGTTCATACAAATTTACTCTAAGATATCAAGAACCTGATATGAGGCCTCAACTACGAGTCATAGGTCATCCTACAAGTCGTATTTGCAAGACTTATTAGCTGCCAGCTGTCTTTTCTTCGTAAATTCTAAGGTTTTTTTTTGTAAATACTATACATAGTTTAAGTTAGGTTTTTAGATGAGAGTTCAACCAGTAGACAATTTACAATCACATTTTGAATCTTTTTGTAGTTTTTCAGAGTAGTTTATTATTCTCTCTTGGAAAACCCATTTTGGGGATTGCAAATCTTACCTTGTATTCATTGTTGATCAATCAAGCTTGTGGGGTTTGTCACTTGTGGTGTCTTTACTTTTGATTGCCTTGGTGAAACTCTCAACTATGTCTATTTTTTGTATTTTTGTGTGTTTTGCCTCAGCCATGAATAGCTAAGCATCCACAACTTGGGGTTGTGGGAACCATGGGTAGTTGACTTAAAATAACCTTGGTTATTCATTTCCATGATTGGGATTTTTCATGTATTTTCTGTTTCACTTCATTATTATTGTTGTTTGGTGGTGGCCAACACCAAACCCTACCTACTATCATGATCCAAATGAAGGTAGTGATGAATAGAAAAACTGAAATAGATGATAGAATTTGATTGATATGTTCTCGTCTAATCAACCAAGCCTGACCTAAGGAAGGTTGACTGGGACAATAGGTAATGGTTAGTTGGCACGCCATGGTTGCCGAACAAGCGCAATGGTGAAATTTGACCTTCATCTTCACAAGAGGGCTAGAAGAACCTAAGTTACCATCCTGCATGTTATTCACCAACTATAGTTATGTTATCCAGGAAAATTGAGTCGACGAAACATAGGGAAAACAATTCCAAAGTTGTCCCCAAAATTGAGTATTTGCTTGCAGTATAGTTCGTGTGTTAGTTTACTTTGTTTTGGAATCACAAAAAAACCCCTATTTAGAGATTTTAGTTATTAATGGTTGAAATGATTAGTAGTGAAGTCTTGTAGTCAAGCCCTGTATTCCCCGTGGATTCGACCCTAACCTTCGGTTAGATTAATTGCTGACGACAACTGCTTTTTTACTGGAGCATGAACATCAGATGTTGTCATGAAAAAATTATGGTGGTGTTGCCAGGGATTACGACAAAGTTTTGATTTGATTTCACTATTAGTTAGTTTTAGTGTTGATTTCTGAACTCTCCTGTATTTTACTTTTTCTGTTTGTTTTTGTTAGTTGATTTTAAGTGCAAGTTGGCTGGAACTATGACTGAACAAAAGTTCTACATTGCGAATGACTTGTTGGAAACTCTGTAGGGGCGCTCTATTTTATGGGAAAGAGTCCAAAGATCCCCACATCCATCTATAAAATTTCTCTCAAACGTTGAGGGGGGTCCTTGGGTCAAGGCATCCTATCCTGCTTGGGAGGCCATGGCTCTTCAAGTTCTCCCCATGACTCTCCGGAGTGAAGTTGCAGAATGGTGGTGAATTCTCCCATTTGATGTTTATTCTAACCGGGGGGAAGTACAGAGAGTCTTCCTCATGAACTTCCATAAGGAGTCTAATAAGAAAAAGGTACAGAACAATATCTATAACTTCAAAAGAGTGCCAGGAGAATCATTGGTAGTGGCTTCGGAAAGATACAAGCAATGCTTGGTAGTAAATAAGAAACATGGTCTTATGATGATGAATTGGTGGATGGCTTCTACCGAGCATTAACCTCTAGGCAATAAGGTTAGGCCGATGCATTACTTGGAGGGGACTGTTGGGAGTTCGTAAGATGACTATTTAATGAGATCACTAAGAGTATGTACAAGTTATCTGCAGTTACCGAAGTCTTCCAATCCCTTCAAGGACAAGCTGGACCATCCACCAGTGAGCTGAAGAGAGCCTCAAGTAAACCCAAGAGCGAGAGTGTTGCAAATTGGCCAAGGTTACTGCACTAGCATTGCATCACTAATAAGATGATAAGGATTGAGTGTATGTTTGAAAAAGTCATAACCAAGGTTAATGAGCAAGATGATATCATCCGGAAAATAAATTTTGATGTCCTTAAATGTAACTACAAGGTGGAACAACAAACTATATCAATGCAAAGTCTTAGTGATAGGATAGAGTAGCTTGTTGAATAACTAGATGCAGTGCAAGATGAACAAAGGAAGAGTAGAAGGAGCAGCGATGGTACTTATGGAGAAGTTTGAATATCCGTAAAGGCAAAGTCGAGCCATGATATTAAACAAGGCATTTCTTAGGAGGCAACCCAAGTATTTTTTATTCATGTTGGCTTGTTTTAAGTATTTTTTATTGTTAAGATTCTTAGGTAGAAGGTGTGAGTTTGTTTTTATGATTTAAAGACATTGGTGCAGTTGTAATATTTTTGGAAATGTTGTGTTTTGAGATTTGGTTAGCAGGTGAAAATAGAAGAACTGAAGATCTACAAAAAGGGCACTTGGAGCAGCCTCTATGATCAGGTTTATGAGTCATAGTCTTCACAATAACTCATCGTCATGCATCATAGAGAGAGTTAGTGAATATCAGAAGTTGGCACATACACTACGAGCTAACCTTACGATTCATAGAGTCTTCTACGAGTCGTAAAAGGGGTTCGTACTACCTAGGTATAGACCTTAATTCTTTATAAGTGTTGGATCTGCTATGGGACAGGAACCTATCCTACAACTCATAGTCGGGGTCTTATAGCCCTGATCTACAGTTTTAACAAAGCTGACCCAGTTTCAAAATAAAATTTGACCCCCAAATTCATTTTTAAACCCTAAGAGGCGACGAAAAATCCCCTCTCATCATCCACATCATTTTTTCGACCGAAAAGCCAACTACCTACATCATTTTCCGATGAAGATTCTAGAGAATTCACTATATCTAGGGTTTTCAGCATGATTTTTCATTTCTTTCACTTTGGTTTACTTCTCCAATCGACCGATAAGCTCCATGGTTAAATTTTGCAATCTTTTGTGGTGAGTTTGTTCCCTATATGAGTGTGAGCTTGATTTGATCATGTTAAATAGAACCATGTATTGGTTATTGAACTAGACTTGTAACCTAGGGTTTTTAGGCTTTAAATAGTTAAGTTGTTAATTGAATCGTGTTAAAATTCTTGAATGGGTGATGGTGAATACAAATATTATAATTCATGGGATGTATTGAGTCATTGTTGTCTGCACATAGTTTAAATTATTGTCAGAATTGGAATTTAGGAGGTGTGGCGGTAATGCCTATGCTTTAACTTGTGTGATTGAATTGAATTGTTATGAATGGAAATTGCATCCCTTAGAATGTTTTATAGTTTTCAAGTGTGACTTTGGATAGTATATTGTTGTCGGTGTGCTTGACGTAGTGTGGGACTAGATTGGACTCTTAGGGATGATGGTTGTCTTGAACTCCTAATGATAGTATAAAATTGGTTATGTGCTAAGGATTTGATGATGTTATTATGTGCCAAGAGTGTTGACTATGTCTTTGATTTGTTGTTTTGCGTGGGAAAATGATAGGCACTACATATGCCTTCTGCAGTCAACTATGAAGCATTATTTTTACTTGTAAGTCCCTATACGAGTCATTGTGGCCCTTGTAGCAAACATCAGTCATCTATGTTTTGTTCATGTTTCCCATATGAGACTCACATATGACTCGTAGTTCCTGCTATGACTCGTATTAAGGGTCTTATAAGCTTTTCTAAGTTTTTGAAAATATTTCTAGAATTTGGTAAGAGACTAAGACTATGACTTGTAGGTCACCTTATGAGTCATAATTGTGTCTCATATCTGATCTCAGAAAGACTTTTTGAAGGCATACTAGTTTTACGAGTCTAGTATACGACTCATAGGTCACCCTCGAGTCATAAGTGCACTCGTATCTGCAAACCTGTAGTTGTATCAGTAATTTTTCTGATTTTGGTTTGTTTTTATTCATTGTTCTTTGTTGCGTGTTTAGTTAGCTAAAACATATGAATGCTCACATGCGTTGTTGGTTGGTTTGCAGGTACCATGCCACCAAAGGACGGAAGAGCAATACAAAACTTTCAAAGGAGATTGTAGATGAGTCTTCTGAGATCGAGAGATCCGAGGGCTCGATGGAGGTGCGTAAGGTCTATATAGAAACCTTGGAAAATGTGCTTCAGACCCGAGCCCGTGAAAGTTGGGAACCTATGGAAGTGAGTAGTACCTCCAGTCTGAAGAAGAGGTACAAGAGGTTGAGAGAAATGGCTCGGGGAGTAGTTCACCATAGATGACTCCCATATACTTTGGCTTTGAGTTAGAGTCCGAGAGCACCTCACGGACTTAGCAGGAGGAAGCCTAATCTCAGCCCCAGGCAGATCCCAGATAGTGTGTTGCGAGCATGAAAGAAATATACGACCAGGGGTTGGAGCCTAAGGGGCAAGGCAAATCAGTCCGCCAATTTAATGAGGAGTCCAAATTGAATGCCTCTGGCTTAGATGGAGTACCCAGATTGGATGCTAGATTGGATAAGCATGGACTATGGTGGACCACACAGTAGCAGGGCAATTATGCCCCTTACATAGTCCGTGAGTTCTATGTGGCATATCTTGCTGTACTCTATCGGGGGTTGCGACATATCTTGATATACTCCATTAGGGTTGCCGAAGAATAAGAAGCCAATTGAGCAGTTGAGGCTACAGGTGGTGACAGTCTGAGGGAGGAAAGTTGATATCTTGGAGGAGACGATTCGTAAGAGAAGTTTTGGCCCAGTTATAGAGTTCATTAGTCTATCACAGAGTATGATAGCCGTATAGATAAAACAAGGAGAGCAGTTACTGGGAAGGTCATTGGGGTCAGGACAAAGCTTTTATGGTGGATAGCCAGCCAAATCTCTGAGCCGAGGGTCGAGCTTATATGGGTCACAAACCATGCAGATCCTATAGTTAAAGTCCACCTCTCCTTTGGAGCCAAGTTTTGGTGGTCCATTATCCGTTGGCGTATTAGGCCAAGCTTCATGCGTAATGTGATCACCCTTTAGAGAGTCGTATTGTTGGCCAACATTCTAGCTAGCTATGCTATAGATTGGGCCCGGATAATTTCAGAGTAGATTCATAAGGCTGCAGCTTGGAGGAAGACCTAACTGCCATTTCCAGATCTGATCCATTGACTATACAGTGCAGCAGGTGTTCCTATCAACCCTCACCGAGACCCTCATTTAGAGGCCATTTGCACTATAGATCCCACCCTAATAAAGACTGATGAAAATCTGGTGACCTTACCATGAGCAGCTCCTCCAGCTATCCCAAAGCCATTCCCTGTAGAGCCTCAGATTCCAAGTTCACCTCCAGCTACTATCGACACTATTACAGCTACTGTAGAGCCTACACCAGTGGTTAAGATTGGGTCTACACCATCCTCTAGCACTCCAGCCCCAGCAACATCTACTTCACAAGTTTACCCTCTTTTCTCTGTTGTTGTATTTCAGGCTTTGTTACGTGGGGTGGCTATAGCAGAGGGCGAGCTACGTGAGTTATCATCACGTTTTCGACCATTGATTGATCAGACGGTTCGGGACTGCAAGGAGAAGATGAGAGCATTTTCCTGAGATTTAGTTGATGAGAGAGTCTGAGCAGTATATGCCTAGGTCGATGCATTTGAGACTAGAGTCCCCAATAGGCTTGATGGAGTTAGGCCTGCCAACACGAGCACAGTTACAGAGGAGTTGGCCAAGTTCAAGGTCGACTTATTACAAATGTTGGCAGCCCCTGTTCCAGCCCCAGAGGTAGCACCGATAGGTGATAAGGCATTTGATTGGATTATTGATCATACGGATACCTATGGGAAGAGGCTCTTTGAGCACGATGATCCAAAGCTGACCCCAAAGAAGCCGATAAAAAAGGAGGAGCCCATACCCGAGGAAGTGGTGTAGGAGTCGTTGTTGTTCGCAGCCATTCAAAGAGGTAGAGCGGAGCATACCGCACATGGAGAGGGTACCTTAGGAGTAGCTAAAACCCAGGTAGTCGAGGAGGAGATACAACACCAGGACCCCGCAGATCAGCTCGAGACTAGTGCTTGAGCACCATGAGGTTTGACCTGTTTGATCCCAGATCCTATTTTGCTTTATGGATATTTTTGTCCGTATGTTAGACAATATTATTTTTCTATAGGTTTTGGATTTTTTGTTGGATAATGTTCTTATGTTGAATTTTGGATATTAGTTTTGTTAATTGTTAGTTTTTAATGTCTATATATCTATGTTATGTTTTCATTTTTGCGTCTTAAGTTTGTGTTATTACTTTAAGGACAAAGTATCATGTTTTGGTGGGGTGGTGAAAGTTATAGACTAAGGTGAAGTTTGAGTAGACTCAAGTCAATAACTTCCCCAATTTTCGATCCCAAGGTTTTATTGTCATGCTTCTTTTTCTTTGTGGATGTTTACTTTTTTGTTGAACCGGCATGTTCAGGTAGTGTAGATAATGGATAAATTCATAGTAATGTTGTCTATTGGCATATACATAATTTTTAGATATGTTTTTACAGTTTTGATGAAAAATTAGGTACCTAAGACCTTTTTTGAAGTTGTGATTATTGATGTATTCATACGTTTTTAAGTATCTAACAATGTTTGTTATGATATTGTGAAGGTAAGCAAAGATTGAAATCATGACATGTGACCCTATACTTGATTGCGGATGCAATTGTCATGTGTGTTTTAAGCTTATTTTGCTGCATTCATGCATCTTCTATGAACCCAGAACTTGCCTTGTTACTCTAAGATTGGTTTTGTTATGTGGTGGATATGGAATGGATCCGAGACTTTTGTTATTTGAGTGAAACCAATTTTGGCCTAAATGACCCACCAGATGAGCGAGTGAATCCCTTGTTCCAAACTTTTGAGCTTTTCATGTACTCATTCTTTCTTGATACCTTGCTAGCTTAACCTTGTTTGATGAAATACCTTGATATTTGTCCTGGCCTATCCTTAAACATGTGAACCTTGATTGAGGCCAAAGGCTTTAGTTGAGGGTGGCTGCAGTTGGTGGCCCTGGTTTGAGGTATAGATATAGTGTACTTAACTTGAGCTAAAAGCCTAAGTAGAGGGTGGCCCTTATGATGGCAAAGTAATAATAATAAGGTGGTTTGCTGGGAAATCAAGAAAGAAATGAGAAGCCTAAACTGAGTGAAGAAAAAGAAAAGAAAAGTGCCTTGAGTTGAGGAAAAAATAGAAAAAATGAATTTGAAATTGAGGTACAACTGAAAAAGAGAAACAAAGCACTTGAGAAAAGTTCAAAATAGGAGAATAAGGATGGATTGATTGAAAAGGGTTAAATCATGAAAGCAAAAAGTGTTTGTAAACATGGTTCAAGGTTAGCTTTTAGTCACTACTTGCCCAAAGTACCATACCAAAGCACCGTCAACCTATGTTACAAGTCTATAAGTCCTAAAGTGATCCACCTCAACATTATCACCAAGCCAGAAAATGAGTATACAGGCAAGCCTATGGTGTTAGTCACTATGCATTGAATTTCAATTGTGAGAGTGAGAATGCTTCCTTAGTCCCTGAATTCTGAATATTTTTGAGTGACTATAAGGGACTTCTTTCCAGCGAAGGCATTTACACTACTTGAGTAGCATATGACTATACTAGCTATTGTGGACGGTTGATGCTCCTTAGTTTGTCATAGTTAGATTGCCATGTATCTCATTTTGTTCTTGTTTGCTTAATAACTTTGAAATCCTATTTTGAAATAGTAGTTGGGTACCTGAACCAAAGGAGCTATTGTATATGCCATTAGTATAGTTGCTATGTATTTAACTTTGTCTACGTAAATTGAGTTGTCGCTTAAGGAAAAGCAACAATTCAAAGTTGAGGGTGTTGATGTGCTGTCAAAATACAATGCATTTGGTGCCTAATACAAGGAATTTTGTGAGTTCTTAAATCGAGTTTTTATGGTTTTGATGTGTTTTTGTGTTAATCTTGTAGAAAAGTTAGGTTGGGATGATTTTGAAGAAAATTTGTAGATTTTGCTGAAGCATAGGCCATACAAGCTACCTACGAGTCATAGCTCAAGTACGAGTCCTTGGGTGTGTAGTAGAAAGAATCAGAGAACAAAAATTCAGAAATCTTCCAAGTGAAGGTCACTCCTATGAGGACTTCCTACGAGTCGTAAGACATATTATGACTCATATAGGCAGATTCATAGGAAGAATCAGAGAGCCAAAATGTAGGACCACAAAACTGAAAGCCAAGACTACGAGAGGAACATATAAGTCATAGCTCAAGCAATGTCTCGTACCTATGGGTCATACAAATTTAGTCAAAGATGTCAAGAACCTAATATGAGACCCCGACTATGACTCATACGTCATCCTACAAGTTATACCTGCGAGACTTATCAGCTGCCAACTATTTTTTCTATGTAAATTCTAGGGTTATTTTGTAAATATTATATATAGTTTAAGTTAGGTTTTTAGATGAAAGTACGACCAGTAGACAATCTACAATCATATTTTTAATCTTTTCTTAGTTTTTCAGAGTAGTTTATTGTTCTCTCTTGGAAAACACATTTTGGGGATTGCAAATCTTGCCTTGTATTCAATGTTGATCAATCAATCTTGTGGGTTTTGCAACTTGTGGTGTCTTCACTTTTCAATGTCTTGGTAAAACTCTCAACTATGTCTATTATTTGTATTTTTGTGTGTTTTGCCTCATCCATGAGTAACTAAGCACCCATTACTTGGGGTTGTGGGAACAATAGGTAGTTGACTTAAAATAACCTAGGTTTATTGCTTTTTTATGATTAGGGTTTTACATGTATTGTCTATCTTCCTTCATTGTTATTGTTGTATGGTGGTGGCCAACACCAAACCCTGCCTAAAATCACGATCCCGACCAAGGTAGTGATGAATAGGAAAAGGAAAATAGATGAAAAAATTTGATCAATGTGTTCTCATCTAATCAACCAAGCCTGACCAAGGTAAGGTTGACTAGGACATTGGTAACGGTTAGTTGGCACACCATAGTTGCTGACCAAGTGCCATAGTGAAATTTGACTTTCACCTTCACAAGAGAGTTGGAAGAACCTAAATTACAATCCTGCATGTAATTCACAAATTATCGTTATGTCCTCTAGGGAAATGGAATCGACGAACCATGGGGAACACAATTCCCAAGTTTTTCCAAAATAGAGTGTTTCCTTGCATTATAGTTAGTGCTTTATTTATTTTGTTTTTGAATCCCCAAAACCCCTCATTTACAGATTTTAGTTATTGACGGTTGAAATGATTAGTAGTGAAGTCTTGTAGTCAAGCCCTATATTAACTGTGGATTCGACCCTATCCTTCAGTTAGATTAATTTCTGTCGACGACCACTTTTTTATTGGAGCGTAAACATCAGATGTTGTCATCAGATGATAACAAAGTCGAGCCACGACGTTAAATAAGGCACTTATTGGGAGGCAACCTAAGCATTATTGATAATTGTTGGTTTGTTTTAAGTGTTTTTGGTTATTTAGATTCTTAGGTAGAAGATGTGAGTTTGTTTTTATGTTGAAAGACATTGATGTGGTTGTAATATTTTGGGAATTGTTTTGTTTTGACATTTGGTTTGCAGGTGAAAATTAAAGAACTGAAAGATCTGAAAAATGGCATTTGGAGCATCCTCTACGATCAGGCCTACAAGTCATAATCTTCATTACGACTCATAGCCATGCCTCGAAGGGGGAAACAGTGAGTATCAAAAGTTTGCACAGACACTATGACCCCAACCCTACGACTCGT
Source organism: Solanum ossicruentum (assembly GCA_025774065.1). Classification (NCBI taxonomy): domain Eukaryota; kingdom Viridiplantae; phylum Streptophyta; class Magnoliopsida; order Solanales; family Solanaceae; genus Solanum; species Solanum ossicruentum. The sequence goes on from JAOTQR010078286.1 coordinate 33,872, forward strand.
AGGACCCCCTCTTAGTCATAAGTGGGGTTCATAATGCCCAGGTATGAATTCTTAATTCTTACAAGTATTGGGCCCGCTATGAGGCCAGGACCTACGAGTCATAGGACAACCTACGACTCGTAGTTGGGGTCTCATAGCCCCGATCAACAGCTTCTTAAGTCATGACCTGGTTTACATATATAAGGGGTCAAAATAACATTAGACCCCTAAAATCAATTCCAAATCCCAAGACCAGTGATCCCCTCCCAAATTTACTTTGTGTTTCTCTTTTTCGACAAAAATCTCGACTACTCACATCACTTTTCGGTAAGTATTCCGGTGAAGTCAACATTTTCTAGGGTTTCGACATGATTTTTGATTCTCTTCAGTTTAGTTAACCTCTCCAATTGATTGGTAGGCTTCGTGGTTAAATTTAGCACTCTTTTATGGTGAAGTTATGGATTAAGATGAAATTTGAGTGGCCACAAGTTCATAACTTCCCATATTTTTAATCCCAAGGTTTTCTTGTTGTGATTCTTTTTCATTGTGGATATTTGTTGTTCTGTTGAATTGGCATGCTCAGGTAGTGTAGATAATGTGTAAGTGCATAATAGCTCACTGATCGAGTGCTCTCATAGTTGTGTTATCTATTGGCATATACATAATTTTTAGATGTGTTTTTAAAGTTTCGATGAAAAATTAGGTACCCTCAAAATTTTTGAGATTGTAGTTGTTGATGCATTCATACATCTTTGAGTATTTGGCAATGTTTGTTCTGATATTGTGAAGGTAAGCTAAGACTGAAAGCATGACCTGTGAGTCTATAATTGATTGTGGATACAATTGCCATGTGTGTTGTGAGCTTATTTTGCTGCATTCATGCTTCTTGTATGGACCCAGAACTTGCCTTAGTACTCTGAGATTGGTTTGCTAATGTGGTGGATATGAAAAGGATCTTAGGACTTTATTCTTTGAATGAACCCACTTTTAGCCTAAATGACCAACCAGATGAGTGAGTGAATCTCTTGTTTTAAACTTTTGAGCTTCTCATGTACTTATTCTTTCTTGACACTTGGCTAACTTAACCTTGTTTGATAAAATACCTTGATATTGGCCCTGGTCTATCCTTGAACATGTGAACCTTGATTGAGGCCAAAGGCCTAAGTTGAAGGTGGCTACAGTTGGTGGCCCTAGTTTGAGGCATAGATTTTGTGTACTTCACCAGAGGCTAAAAGCCTAAGTTGAGGGTGGCCCTTATTGTGGTAAAGTAATAATAATAGGGTTGTTAGTTGGGAAATCAAGAAAGAAATTAAAATCATGAATCAAGTGAGGAAAAGGAAAAGAAAAGTACCTTGAGTTGAAAAAAGTAGCAAAAACGAGCTTGAAATCGACATACAACTGAAAAAGAGAAAGAAAGAACTCGGGAAAAGTTCAAAATAGGAGAATAAGGGTGGATTTATTAAAAAAGGTTAGATTATTAAAGCAAAAAGTTTTGGTAAACATGGTTCAAGGATAGCTTTTAGTCACTACTTGCCCAATATACCTTACCAAAGCACCCTAGCCTATGTTACAAGCCTATAAGACCTAAAGTGATCCAATTCCACTTTATGACCAAGGCAGAGGATGAGTATAGAGGCAAGCCTATAGTGTTAGTCAATATGAATGAATTTCAATTGAGAGAGTGAGAATGCTTCCTCAGTCCCTGAATTATAAATGTTTTTGAGTGAGTATGAGGGACTTCTTTCCAGTAAGGGCATTTGCAACACTTGAATAGCATATTACTATACCAGTAATTGTGCACGGTTGATGCTCCTTAGCTTGTCATAATTGGATTGCTAGGTATCTCATTATGTTCTTGTTCTACTTAATAACTTTGTAGTCCTATTTTTAAAATGGCAGTTAGATACCTGAATCAAAGGAATTGTTGTATATGCCATTAATATAATTGATATGTATTTCTCTTTCTTTGCGTAAACCAAGTCCTCGCTTGAGGACAAACAACAATTCTAAGTTGAGGGTGTTGATGTGCTGTCAAAATATAACACATTTGATACCTAAAAGAAGGGACCTTGTGACGTCTTAATGCGACTTTTTATGGCTTTTATGTGTTTTTGTGTTGTTCTTGTAGAAAAGTTAGGTTGGCATGATTTTGAAAGAAATTTGCACATTTTGCTGAAGTTTAGGCCATACGAGCCCACCTACGAGTCATAGCTTAAGATACAAGTCATAGGGTGTGTCGAAGCAAGAATCAGAGACAAAAACTTCAGAAATCTGCCAAGTGAAGGTCACTTTTATGAGGACTTTCTACTAGTTGTAAAACATACTACAACTCGTAGAGGTGGTCTCATAGCAAGATTCAGAGAGCCAAAATGTTGGACCAAAAACTGAAGGACAAGACTACGAGAAGAACATACGAGTCATAGCTCAAGCACGAGTCATACCTATGGCTCATACAAGTTTAGTCCAAGATGCCAAGAACCTGATATGATAGCCCGACTATGACTCGTAGGTCATCCTACTAGTCGTACCTGCGAGACTTATCAGCTATAAGCTGTCTTTTTTGTGTAAATTCTGTGGTTATCTTATAAATACTATATATAGTTTAAGTTAGGGTTTTAGAAAGGGAGTTCGAATTTGAGACATTTTTATCATCATCTTTTGAATCGTGTATTAGTTTGTTAGTTAGTTTATTATTTTCTCTTGAAAACCCATATTGGGGATGGTAAACCTTGCTTTATATTCATTGTTGATCAATCAAGCTTTTGGATTTGCAACTTGTAGTGCCTACATTCTTCAGTGCTTGTGGTAAAACTCTCATTTATGTCTTGTATTAGCATGTTTTCTTGTTTTTCCTTAGCCATGAGTTGCTAAGCACCCACAACTTGGGCTTGTGGGAATCATAGGTAGTTGACTTGAAATAAACTAGGTTTCTTGCATTTCTATGATTGTGGTTTGCATGTATTGTTTATTTCCCTTCATTATGATTGTAGTTTGGTAGTGTTCAACACCAAACCCTGCCTACTATCACTAGCCCAACCAAGTTAGTGACGAATAAGAAAAGGGAAGTAGACAACATAATTCTATTGATGTATTCTCGTCTAATCAACCAAACCTAAGTAAGGGAGGTTGACTGGGACAATTGGTAATGGTTATTTGGCACGCGATGGTGGCCAACCAAGCTCCATGGTGAAATTCAACCTTCACCTTCATAAGAGGGATGGAAGAACAGGTTGACTGGTACAATTGGTAATGGTTAGCTGGCACGCCGTGGTAGCCAAGCAAGCTCCATGGTGAAATTGGACCTTCACCTTCATAAGAGGGATGGAAGAACTTAAGTTGTCCTGCATACAAATTTCCAATTGTAGTAATGTTTCTAAGGGAAATCGAGTCAACGAACCATGGTGAACACAATTCCAAAGTTATCCCTAAAGTTGAGTGTTTCCTCGTATCTTAGTTTATTGTTTATTTTATTTTGAGTTTGAATCACAACCCCCCCCCCCATTTAGAGATTTTAGTTGTTTGTGCTTGAAATGATTAGTAGTGGATCCTGTAGTCAAGCCCCGTATTCCGTGTGGATTCGACCCTAACCTTCGGTTAGGTTTAATTACTGATAGCGACCGCTTTCTTATTGGAGAGTGAACATCAGATATCACAAGATCATCAACATTTCAATTATTTAAGCACTTCTTTAGAAAGCTCATAATCATCATAGAGTCACTTGAATCATAACTCAACCAATAGTTCATCAAAACATAATGAATCCTTAAAAAGGTATTTTATCAAGCACTTGGCTACTGTGTATGCTAGTGTAAAACCATACAATTCAAGAGTGTTAGCAGGCTAGAAAATCCAATGTAAAACCATCAATAAATACTTGGTAACACCCTGAAGAAATATAAATCAAAACCCTTCATCAAATCTCAATATAGATCAAAGATTCATACTTCAAAACATGGTGAAAAAGTTACAATTTCATAAACCCCAACATAGTATACAGTGAATTTCATAATAAACAAGACCCATAAATAAATCAACTTTTAATCATGCAATTTGGAAGAAAAGGAACCTTGGACATCATGGATGAAAGGAACCTATGAAAGAAACCCACATACCTTGGCTTTGGAGATGAACTTAATGAAGATTGGAGATGGAGACTTGAAGCTTGGTTGAATTCCTTAAGATCTGAGAGGGTTTTGGCACTTGAAATTTGAGAGAAATATAAGTCTGAGTATTTGAGTGAGTATTGGGGGATGTCTTGTATGATATGAAGGAAAAATATGGCTAAGTATTGGTATTTTCACATGTGGGAAGACTTAGGCCCAAGACCCAAAGGCCTTGGACCGGTCAACAAAAACAGGACAAAAATAACACAGCGGTTGTTGCGCTAAAAACGTGCACTACACACTAGAATTTGACACTTTAAAACTTTGATTTTGCTGCGGCTGCTCTAAAATTTGGGTTCGACATATCCCCCACTCAATATTTTCCCCTGGACAAGAATATGAAGTCAGAATTTCAAAATAATGTACGAATTTTTAGATATATGGAAATTACGATTTCGGGCACTTCCAACGCACATTTTTGGGCTTTTTTTTGGTTTGTTACAGTATCTCCCCCTTGGGAACATTCGTACCCAAATGTCAAAGAAACGTACAAGAAAGAGTAATCATAAGGAGACTAGCCCCAACAAGAATGCAACAACACACTTAAAACACTATTTTAAAAATTTCAACATAAGTGTAAAAATCACCATGAACCTTTTCAATTTAAACATGAATGCATGCAAATGACTTAGGGGCTGGAACATGAGACATGAAATCACAAAATGGGTTTGACATGAAACCACATGCTTTAATGAATGAAATAGGTATGGATATTGCTTTTCCATTCCCGCTCTGGCTCACTGGGAGGCACTATCGACTTGGCGATTCTTCCAATGGGCCTTGATGAACACTACGTCCTCGTCAATCAACTTCTTCATACCTTCCATCCATTACCTCTACCAGCACCTTCTCCCAATCCAATTATCACCCACAACACTCACAACCTCAAAGAGTTCTATGAGACTAGAATCACCAACACATCCCCTCAACCCAAAAGCATAAAAATCGGAGAAACCATAACCATATCCCTAGGTAATTTGAATCCTTAAGCAACCTTACCAACTCTTCTCTACATCCTACAAGGGCTCACAATCCTAAATGCAATTGTCAATGTTAAGCCCACCGAGTCTACTTGGTATCATAATCTTCTCCTTGGGAGAAAACCTGCACTCTACCATCTCTTCACCCAAAACTTCCAACACCAATAAGACGAGAATCAAGGCCTTGCTTTATCTAGACCTCTCCAACCAAAGAAGATTTGGAACCATCAAGAATACTGCACTACCATGATCAACTTCTTCCAACTTATTTCCCCAATCTAGCCAAACAACGGTCCCTTATGTCACCTCTTACCACCATCATCAACACACGCTGCACTACCTAGAGCAAAACCCAAAATATTAGCCTTACCGGGGAAAATGATGCACACACGTGTCATGATCCTTAAGGTATTCCAACCACTTTCTTGTCATCCTTCGTTCACACCTATATTTAGCAAACAATCTCATATCCCCAAGACTTAAAACATTACCCCCAAATGATTCATAAGCTCTAAATAAATCAATGCTTCACCACTAGAGGCCACCTCCAACAAGCAAAGGTAGGGTTTCAAGACCCTATTCAAGAAACCCATAAACATAGCCGGTGCATAAGTCAACCAAACAGCTCCAACAATACTCAAGTGTTCACCCCTAGTCCAAAAAGACAATTAGGAATATCACCTACCCTCATCCTCACTTAGAGACAAAACCCAAATCAAAGATCAAGCTTAGAGAAGTGACTAACCCATTGTTGTTGACGACATAAATTGACCATCCTTAAACATCATGTTACAACCTAATGGTTCTACACTTATTGGAAACACAATATCTAAGTAGCCAAACCACCTCAAAACCTCCAATACAACAACCTAAGTCCAACCAAGATCACAAGACAAGAGCCTATGCAATAAGAACATGGGGAAGCCCTTAGATATCAATTAGACCTTAAGACAAGAATGGACCTACCTTTTTTGCTACCATTTGCCAACCTCCTACTCCAAGACGGGTTCATAGGGAGTCAGATTCTAACTCTATAGGTTCTACTCTCTATGGGGATAAAATAAGCATGTAACTAATCCACCCCAAGCATGACATAAATTCTACAACATCAACCCCAAAAAGTCACAAGGCAAGACCTAAGGAAAGATGAATACGTAACAACACTAATGAACATTCTTAGCAATAATAATTTCAACAAGAGTTAGATACCAAAGGTTCATATAACAACTCAGAGCATACAAGAGGCCCATAAACAACCAAAATGGAATAATGCAAGGTATAGAGGAACCCAGATCCATCAAAATCAAAACCTTTAACTTACCTGTGAAGCACCAAGCCAATCTAGTAACCCCAAGAGGGGTATGGTTGAGAATGTTGACGACCATCCTTATGATATTTAGGGACCCACGAATAATGATTCATTTTATGATCGATTCCACCATATCTAAAACACGCACCCGAACCAGCTAAGCGATCTACTGGGTAGTACCTTCCACACTTGTCGTATGTAAGAGGAGCTCACCACCAACACCTTCACCTTGATTCTTGGGGTTGGTCACCCATCCTTGGAAACCCTCTGGTTTGGAGCATTACCATACTCTTGACCTCAGAAGCTACCATCAAATTGAGCGCTATTGCACCCCTAACTTTTCCTTTTTATAAGCTTCTCCCTCTCAAGTTGTTTGGCATAAATCATGAGGTGAGATAAATCCATATTACTAATCAACATAGCAGACCGAGAATCCTCACTCACCAAGTCTGATACTCCTATCATGAATTTACTCATCCTAGACCTTGGGTCGGACACCAATTTTGGGCATATTTAGAAAGTTGATTGAACTTGAGGAAATACTCCCTCACATTCAAATATCCTTGTAACTCCACTAATTTAGCTTCCCTAAGCTCAAAAGGGAAGAATCGATCAAGAAAAGCCGCCTTGAACTCCTCCCGTAGAACCACATTGTCAACCCCCTTATTTTGCTTACATTGATTAATACATATTTATGCTACCCCTTTTAGTTGGTAAGCCGTCAACTCCGCCCTTTCCTCTTATCTAACTCCCATGATAGCCAATACCTTGTAGGCCTCATCGATGAACTCTTGAGGGTCCTCATCTATCTTAGATCCATAGAATTCCAGCGGATTCATCCTCATAAAGTCCCTCACTCATGATGCCAGAGCAGGAGCATGAGGGGCTTGGGCCCCTTGGTTGCCTTGATTAGCCACAACTTGAGCTAACACAGTAAGTGTATCCTGGAATTCTCTATGAGTTGGTTGTTCTTTGGGAGAGTAGGCTCTTCTTTCTCTTGTATTACGCATGAACTAGCATAGCAAAAAATAATCATTAGGGGCGGAAACTTACTTCAATTATATAACCCGACTGAGAACATGAAGAAGAGAAAATTTTCCTAAAACGTCTCATAGCCTTCTATTCATAGTTGTGGTTCATAACACAACCATGAATAAGGCTCTAATCAATGTAGTGCTTTGGACTCTGAGGATCTAAGAACCTAGTGCTCTCATACCATCTTTGTCACGACCCAAGCCTAGGGCCTAAACATAACCAGCGAATGGGGAACACAAAGGAACCCCAAACAAGCCTCATAGCATATCATTACACATCCTTGATCGCGGAAGCAATTAAAATGACAATGAGAGGTAAGCATAAACAAGGGAATTGGCACTAAGGCTAAACTTCCATATCATAAATCAAGGAACAAGAGAGTCAAGGCTCATAGCATAGATATATAACACGTCCAAAAGTACCTCAATTACATAGATAAGAGCGGGGGCCATGAAAAACAACCCAGCTCACACTCATGTCCACTACATAAATAAAGGAAAGGTAGCTTTAGTACATAGCAAGAGATCATTAGCAACATCCCAGGAATGGAGGACTCACCAACAATCTTGAAAGACTATCGTACTAGCCATATGTAGGAGGAGAATGATCAAGCGGTGCACCGATTCCTACATGATGACATCATCTAGGCATAGACTATGCATTAGTATGTTTGAATGTACTGAGTATGTGGGATGCTATGCAACAAGAGATAGGCATCATAAGCAAAATGTATAATCATAAGCAATGAATAACATACTAACAATATGATATGTATGAATGATGTTTGAGGTAAAACCATACTTAAAATCCAAATCAACTTGTATAGTTCATAATTTATAATATGGGAAGAAACATCAACCAACATAAAATAAGACCAAGCGAGCTACAACTCAGAATCCCAATGTCAACCCCCCATCGGAGGAAGGGGGAACTTACTTTCCAAGGTGAACCTGCTAATGCCTAAGTAGATCCACTAAGCCTTATGTGAACTGGGTATTCGCCTCTAGTTCTTGTAATTGGGTACACACCACAAGCCCGGGCTCGGGCATTCGCCTAAAGCCCTCATATTTAGGGTACTCGCCTCTAATCCCTTCACCTATGGTGGCACATAGTTTAAGGACTTAGGGACTCGCCTCTAGTCCACTCGATGCTATGTCTAATACCACTAAATATACAAGGTAATTATATTTTAATAATTTTCAATAAACATAGAGAGATGGCACGAGTAGCTCTCAACATCATTGACCTCAAATGGTGAGCCCAACTTCAATCATAATAATGGGTCATCATCAACATTACCTTTTAATTAACACCAACATCAAAGGCTCAGAAGAGCTATAATCTTAAGAAAGGGGCTTAATCCGGTCCTATAACATCATCAACATTTCCATAATTTTTAAACATATCTTTAGAAAGCTCATAATTATCATAACTCAACCAATAGATCATCAAAAGATAAATGAATCCTTAAAAAGGTATTTTATCAAACACTTGGGCAGTGTGTAATGCTAGTGTAAAACCATGCAATTCAAGAGTGTTATTATGTTGCAAAATCCAATGTAAATTCATCAATCGATACTTAGTAATATCCTGAAGCAATATACATCAAAATCTTTCATCAAATCTCAAGATAGATAAAAGATTCATAAACAAAAACATATTAAAACAACCACAATTCCATAAACCCCAACATTGTGTGTAGTGAATTTCATAATAAACAAGTCCCATGAATAAATCAACTTTAAATCATGCAACTTGTAAGAAATGGAAGCTTGGGCATCATGAGTCAAAGGAACCTTTGAAAGAAATCCACATACCTTAGCTTTGGAGATGAACTTAATGAAGATTGGAGATGCAGACTTGAAGCTTGGTTGAATTCCTTAAGGTCCTGAGGGTTTTGACACTTGCAATTTGAGAGAAATATAACCCTAAATGGTTGAGTGAGTATTAGGGAATGTCTTGTATGATATAAAGGCAAAATATGGGTAAGTATAGGTATTTTCACCTGTGGGAAGGCTTAGGCCCAAGACCCAAAGGCCTTGGACCTGTCAACAAAAACTAGAAAAAAATAACACTGAGGTGTGTCATGCCATGAATGGGCACTACGCACTAGAATTTGACACTTTAAAATTTTGGATTGTGCTGTGGTTGCTCTAAAGTTCGGATTAGACCTATTTTCCAATCAATTTTACCTGTTGAACAAGAATATGAAGTCAGATTTTTTAAATAACGCATGTGTAACACCCCACATTTTACATGTAGTAATGCTATGTAAATGAATCATGTTATGATTTGGTCAAATTAGCATCAATTCTTGAAAATGCTTGAATCTCGTGTTA
>JAOTQR010078287.1:0-11412 GCA_025774065.1 Solanum ossicruentum
GTGTATATATATATATATATATATATATATATATATATATATATATATATATATATATATATACGTGTATGTATTCTTGTGGGATGACGACTTAGCACTGATGGATTGAGGGCTCCCTCTCTTTCCTTGAACTATATGCCTAGCATAGGTTATGTAAAAATCCTATCTGAAATGAGGATGCCCGTAAGGAAGGTTGAGTCTAAAATGGGGATTCTCGTATGGAGAAAAATGATATGATATGCTTTATATTAAAATTCTCTCCAAAATGGGGATGCCCATAAGGAAGGTTACTTCATACAAAATGGAGGTGCCCGTAAGGTGAAGTATGATTTACCTTTGGCAAATAGACCACCTCTTTACCAATGAAGCAATTTCATTGGGATTCCAAGTAATAGCTCGCTTGATCTTACTCTTGTCAGTTGAGGTCACATCCCCACTATATATGAGCATTTAAGCATTTTATGCATCATTGGTTCATGGCATATTGTATACTATCTCTTACTATACATCTCTTTCTATATTATGTGCCCTTGTTATCTAACATTGAATGCAGGTTCGACAAATCATATGCATTATATGCCCATATACTTAGTACATTCAAACGTACTAATACATAATTTTCACCTATGTAATCTCACCATGTAGGGATTGAGGAGTACTTTCATCCACCGTACGACGACTAGCTTGGACCTTGAGTTTTTCTTGTTGTGGTGAGTCCTATCTTCCAAGGATAAACTACTTTTTCTCTACCTATGGTACTTTATTTATGCATTTTACATTGAGGGTGAGCCCAGGGTATGTCTTGGCCCCCATCCTATCTTATAATTAAAGGCATTGTTAGACATCTTGTAAACTCTTTTACGTTTATATGCTAAGTATTGTATTTGGGGATTATGTTTATGGGTGGCCCTTATTGGTTACCATTATTTGGATTCACCATGAGTATTATGATATGCTTGTATGTTATGATATGTAGGATCCTAAGTCCCGAATTGTCCCCGTAGAGTGAGTCATACTTACCCGCCCCTTAGTATTATGTGCTACGTGTTATGTGTATCCATGCTACTCCCTTTCCCTATGACATCCCCATGGCATGAGTCCTACTTTTCCATCCCTTAGAACTATGTATTTACTATTTATTTTATCTTCCAAACCAATAATGTTTAATAAAAATATTTTGAGCCTTGTTTGGGGACTCTCGATTTCCCATTCACCATGTCACTCCTAGACCCTAGATCCGGCTCTTGACAATAAACATTACCCAAACTTTAAATAAACAACATCATCCCATCAGTTGTTGCTCCTTCGTACCATCTACTGGTTGCTGCTCCTCTGTAGCAGCTGCTGGTTGCTGCTCTTACCTAACAGTTATTGCTTGCTGCTCCTCCCTAGGAGCTGTTGCTCTCTTCCTGGTGCTCATGAGTGCTTTTTCAACTTGTCTTAGCCTCCTTTCCTCACGAATAGAAGTATATGGAAACACAAACCTTGATGGAATGACACCTCTTTTGGATATCACGATATTCAAGGTTCGCTCAAATGACTATCTTTTCCATCATCTTATTCATCTTGTCATTGTAAATTTCACAACCACAAGTATCACAAGGTACCTTAGAAGTCCCAGCTCCTAGATGACCAAATCTACAATAGTGAATGGAGTTCCAAAATCACCTCCACCAAGAGGAGAAAATCCTCCTCTATCATCAACAACTGCTTCTTCCCTAACAGGAGTTTCATCAGCAGCTACCCCAACAACATCTACACCTGTCCCAACAGTATCTACACCTGCCTTAGCAGCAACATCAACACCTACCCCAGCACCAACATCCACAGGAAAATCTCTTTTGATGGCCATTACACCTGCCAAATCTGTCACCAACTTCAAAATCCTCAGGTCTTCTCCATTTTGCTGGAGTGGCACAAATCCCATCCAAAAGTCCATCTCCTTCTCACTTTCAGTCGGGATTAGCCACGGATAAACAATCTATAAATTAAATAAAATTACTTTAACAAATATACTAAAATATGAGAAGACAACAACTGTTAAAAGACAACAGTTGTTGTAAGACTTACCTCATCCGTCGGTGGATCAAAGAGTTTATGCGCCTCGACTTTACTATTAGTTGGCGCCGCCAACCATCGAAGAAGTCTTGGAGAAGATACTTCCTCATCGAACTCTTTGAATGTTTTTCATATGTGAGAAATAGCTTCAAAAGCCCAAGCCTAAATAAATCGATGACATAAATAATTATTAATTACGATAATAAATAATAAAAAATGCTACAACAAAAATATAATAACTGAAATTTACCATAAAAGCCCACAAAAAATCGTCTAGATTTGAGGACTTTTTAGTCGATGTCGCAACTTTCCTCGGATACTGCATGGTGAGAACATAACTATTCTGAACCCAAGGATAGGTACAAAATGCCTTCTAGTCAGACGATAGCTTATCCATCACATTAGTCCCTAGATCTTTACCCATAAGAATCTCATATACAAAGTAAATCAAACGCAAGGACTTCTTAACACTCTTCTTAACTTTACTTGACTGCAAGAGTTCAAGCACCTCCTTTGATTTACAATGCTTCTTCTGTATTGCATTAACAATCCTTTTGTATCTCTTCTTTACCTTGTCAGTTTGGGAGCCAGGAGGAGGTGGTAGGTGACAATTCAACCTCATAACAACCGTAAACTCTTTAATGCCAAAACAAACAGGCATGCCATAAAAATTAACCTACAAATCATTCTTACTTTTGATCCAATAACGAAGAAGCTGATACATCAACTTCATTTGGAACCTTAGGGTGTTGCCTTCACCTATGCCTAGGTATTTTCCAAATACCGTAGACCTGAAAAAGCTATCCAATTCTTCATTCACTAAAATTTTTTAAAATCAGAAAATTGTTTCTTAATTTTAGATTTTATCTCGAGATCATCACTCTCACCTCGATTCAAAAAGCCGGGTGTCTCAAAGCCATAATCATCATACCTGAAAGCAACAATTGTGGGAGTGTCTGAAGTAGTTAAGAGACTGTCAACAACAACTGTTGGAGTCTCTGCACTAGCTGAGAGACTGCCTTCACCAGCTGTGTGACTTGGTGCAAAATCTGAAGGACTGTCTTCACCAGATGTGTTCCTTGGTGTAGCAGCTGAGGTACTGACACCAACAGTTGTGGGAGTGGCGCCAGTACCTGAAGTTATGTTACTTGGTGCAGCAGCTGAGGTACTGGTACCAACAGCTATGGGAGTGGCACGAGTACCTGAAGGACTATCTCCAACATCTGATGGATTGGGTGCAGCAGCTGAGGGACCGTGTCCAACAACTGATGGACTAGGTGCAACAGTTGAGGGACTGTGTCCAACAACTATGAGATTGGCACCAACAACACACTCAGTAGTGACTTGTTCAATAAGATTTACCAGTTGTTGTTGTGACTCATTGTCTTCATCATCAGATATAATGAGCCTCCTTCTGGAAGTCTAGTAGGAAGATCGGGTCTAGGATTTTTCCACTTCGGTCGAGCCATTAAAGTAGATGGTCTTGTCACAAAATAGAGATAATCTATTAGTTTGCTCAATCACTCTCAATAAAGACAAAAAGAAGCAACTACTGAAAAACCTCCCTACATGAATACCATGTGTTCTTTTTTCATAAAAAGTACAAGAATAACCAAACAATATCAACACACATATACCCGAAATGTATCATAAAAAAGTCCAACAAATCGAACAATACCAACAAGAACAACCCTACTAAGTAGAAATTAGGGCATGCACTGTGTTTTTCTAACAAAAAGTATAACAACTAAAAGAAAAACAACAACCACCACAGTTGCTCTAATTAGTTCAACAATTGACATCAATATTTTAGAATCGAGCAACGAACCATACCCGAATCAACCAACTAACCAAATATTTTTCTCGCAATGACTAAAACAATAAAAATCAAATAATAACAACAATACCCATACCCAAAAATTTCATCAAAGGGTACAACAAATCAAACAACACCAGCAAGAGCAACCCCACCCAATTATTGTATGTACTTCAACAATTGCTACCAACCCTACTCAAAAACAACCAAACTAACCAAATTTTTTTCTCACAAAGTACTACAACAACAAAATCAAACAACAAACAACACTCATACCCAAATATTTCATCAAAGAGTACAACAAATCAAACAACACGAACAAGAACAATCCTACCTAGTTACGCAGTTGTTGTAATACTTTGACAATTGTTGTTAATCCTACTCAAAAAATCAACCAAACCAAACCAACCAAACATTTTTCTTATAACGACTACAATAACAAAACTCAAATAACAACAATATCACCCATACCCGAAATCAACCAACCAACCCAATGTTTTTTCTCATAATGACTACAGCAAAAATCAAACAACAACAACACCCATACCCGAAATCAACCAATCAAACAAACATTTTTCTCAAAATGACTACAAAAACAACACCCATACCCGAAATTGTTATTTTCAAAGTGTACACAACAAATCAAACAACACCAAGTAGAAATTAGAGTATGTAATAATAAAATACATACTTTTTCATTTTCCTAAACCTAAATAATCATTTTTACAATGACAAACAAAACCATAGTGGTGAAAAAATATACAAAATCGTATCTTAAGAAAGATGAAAATGACATGGGAAAAGGAGAAAATCAACGAAGACAGTGATCTGCGATGGTGACGATGACAACGAAAACAGTGAAGGAACTAACGATGATGAAGAAGAAGATGAAAACCCTAAGGTTTTTTTTTAAACGCACCTAAATCATGAAGAAGAAGAAGAAATGGGTGACGAAAAAGAGAAAGAAGTTGAAGAGTTTTGAGTTTGATTTTGAAAAGATGGAAGTGAAAATATTTTTTAATGTTCTTTTTAAAACTTATAGAAGTTTTTTTTAAAAAGGTAGTTGCTGAAGTTAAAATATTCAGTTTGGTCCCTCATTAACTTAATCATAGTTAATTTTTAATTAGTGACAACTTGGACCTTCCGAGGACAAAGTTATCACCTTTTTTAATTTCAACACTTGAGAGGTCGTGAATTGGATTTCTCCGTAAACTACTTTGATTGGATTCAATTGATATAAGGGTTCATACTTACCTTCATGTTTAACTTATGATTTGAGGTCGTGAGCTTGAATCTAGCTTAGATCTTTAATTATTACTTTAATTAGAATAGTTGAAGTGGAGGATTTGCATGATAGTCATGGGTTTATGTGTTGAGGTCCTTCATGGGCTCAACGACTAATCTTTGGAGTTTTGCTCATGAGGTGCTCAACCCAGGCGTATCTTCGAGTGGCTCGCGTGAGAAGTCATAACACGCTCTTGCAAAACATCACATTGTCGTAACTGAAGTGAGGTTACAAGCATCCTAGCCTACCCATAGAGTTAATTTGATGATAAGTGTGATGGATCGATTGAGTCTTGGTTTATTTTCATATCCCCTATTCTTGCACTCTTGCTTGATCAATCCTTATCCCATTTTTCCTTAGGAGTAGTTTTAACTTAGTTTTTCCCCCAACTAGCTAGAACTTGCTTGGTATTCGCCAATCGAATTGAGATTAGTATCTATCGGTCCTCGTTTTGCTCAATCATCGACACATTGTTCCCTGTGGGACTCGACCCCGACTCCATAATTTGGTAAATATGCTAACGACGATCGTTCCTACGTCCATTGGTGATGTAATCTTGAACGTCATCAAAGAGTCGCCACCATTTTGTTTTGAGGTGCATTAGGACATGATTCTAATCTAATAACTACAAGTCTAATCAACTAGAGATCGGATAAGGGTTCTAGTTACCTCGAAGGGAAAGTGCTAGGCACCTTTTGAGGTCCGCAAATATGGATCCCGGTCGTATCTCACAATTTATATGGGGTTTGCAAATAGGGTCTCTTATTTGAAGAAAATATCCTAATAAAAATGCCTAAATGATAAAATAAAACAAGATAAAGTTAAACAGATAAATGAAACAATTAAATAAGTACTCTACCCTAAATTAAAAAGATGAAGAAAAATACTAAGAAATAAGCAATTTTTTATACCACTTGGATCAGTTACCGACTTTTATTTCTAGAAGACAAAATTAGATTTTGTTGCTTTTAGCTCATTTGGCTTATTTAAGCCAAAGAACAAAACCCAAGGTATTGTCTTATTCAAGTTCACGTCAGATCATCATTTCCAAGGGTCTTATTTTACCCTTCCTAGGTTTATTTATTATTAACCTAAAAGGGCACTAAAGAAATAAAAAATTCTAACTTTTCCTAAAAAGTGTCTATTATTCCATCCTAAGATCCAAGAGGCATGAACTTTTTAATTTGATCAGTTCTAGACTAAAAGAAAATATATATGGCTCCTATTAGAAGCGCCGTCAATCAAAACACACAAGACGAACAATTAACACATAAAGTCTTATATATGCCTCTTGTTTAACCTACTTAAAAACACGCATAAGATGTGAAAGTCATGACATGCTAAGTGTATGCAACTAATAGTAAGGACAATAACGTTTAGGGTTAATTTAAATTAATTGTGTAATTGACAAAAATATTCTTAACTATTAAAAATAATAATTAAGAAAAAAAATTAACTTGTTACTATAACAATGATAACATTTTATAAACAACACTTGTTCAAAAGAAGCATGACTCGTTTAAACGATAGAGAGAGAATCTTTTACACAAACAACAATATGGAATTCAGTAGAGTCCTAAATCTATTAAACATTGAAAATCATTAATTAAAACAGATTTCTACATAAATATATATTTTTTTAAAGAAATCTTGCAAGCATGAATAATATTTGAAACATATGTTAAATCACAGTTACTAGTTATCTGCTAAAAAATTTACCACAAGCATAGTATTTATGTGGACAACTTTTTTTAAGAAAAAAAATATTGTTAAACCTAAATATGACATAATTCAATATGCATGAATACTATTAAATCCTACGAGCATGATTTCCATGAAAAAATATCTTTTAATAATATTTGAATATAATTATGAATCAATTAACATGTTCAGAATCATTTAATATTTTTCAAGGACATGATAACTAAGTGATTAATTTGATAAGTAAACAAATTAAACAAAGATATTAAGCCAAGAAGAAAATCACCTAAACAAAGATAGGCAAATTATTATTATCATTGTTATTTTTAAAGAAAATCCATACGATGATAAACAATATAATTCCTAATAAACTTATTTTAGACCATGTTTTTTTAAAATTAAAACGAACATTTTAAGAAGGGAATCATTTAAACCACAATTCAATGAACTTAAGCTAACCATAAGACTATAACTAACAATTAAATCGCATAAGCATGCTTTTCAAACATACACATCAAGCAGGTAAAAAAAAAACAAGTAGCACATATAGTCCTCTCCCCCATAGTCCCCAAATTTTATTATATATGGAGAGTTGAATACAAAATATTACAAAACAGAAGAAAAAAAAATGAAAGTTTGAAGAAATAACAAATATAAAGCAAAAGAATTAAACTCCTAAATGATGAGAATTTATCCGGATTCAGCCCCCCTTAACCCACGCGAACTCTTCATCTCGATCGGACTAGATGCCCTGCTAAGAAAACAAGCACTATTAAGTAAACATTTTTAACAAACCACTCTTGAAGGAACAACCTTGGTATCCGAACTTGGAATGACAACAGAACAAGCAGTCTTTTCAGTGTGCAAGAGTGATAATATATGTAGGTGAGGAAAAAAAGGTTGGAGAACAAAATCATATTTTCAACCTCAAGTATGCCAGGCTTGTCCACAATATAAAGAGTTCTAACTACATATCCAAAGGGGTTAGTCAATTGACAGAATTAAATAAAGTAAAATCCTTAACAAATCAATTAAGGACAGAGATTGAATCAATTATGCATCAAATTTGCCATAAAAGAAAAGATAAAAATCTGCTCAAAATCAAGAAGGTAGGAAAATCAATTAACAATTCAATTTTACCATAAATATAATAAATAAATCAAAAGAGTTTCAATCAAAACTTTCCTAAAATAAACTAAGGGTAGCCAAAATGCATGGTTTATTTAATGAAATAGTGACTTAAATTGACACTATTAGGTGATCAAGTAAGAATATTTCAAAAAAGAAAAAAATAGTCAATTACGAATCCACAAAAGGAAACTGTAACAACCCATATTGAGATGAGAAGTCCCACCTCGATAAAACGCAAGAGAGATGTTGGGTATATAAGTAAATGATTGTTCTATATACTGTGAGGTGCCCTTTGGTGTGAGCCCAAATCGAAAAATCTGTGATGGGCTAGACCCAAGAGCGGATAATACTTCATAGTATTGGGTATTGGGTCAGGTCGTTACAGGTGCTATTAGAGTCACTTTTGTGTCAGCCTTGTCGGTGTGGGTCAAAGTTCAACTGAGGTTAGGTGAATCCCGGTGAGGTGGGGCAAACCTCTATGCTGAGTCTAGGTGAACCCCATGTGGTGGGGCAAACCTCAGCAAGGACCTGAGACGAGGTGTATGTAATAATCCATCTTGAGATGAGAAGTCCTACATCGGCAAAACACAAGAGAGATTCTAAGTATATAAGTAAATGACTGATCTATATACTGTGAGGCGGAGTCCATAGATGAGGTGTATGTAATAACCCATCTTGAGATGAGAAGTCCTACATTGGCAAAATACAAGAGAGATGCTAAGTATATAAGTAAATGACTGATCTATATACTGTGAGGCGCCTTTTGGGGTAAGTTCAAAGGGACAAATCCGTGATGGGCTAGGCCCAGAAATGGATAATACTTTATAGCGTTGGGCCAAGTCGTTACAGAAACTTTGTTCATTCACATGAGGAGATCACTAACACATGCTAGAATCAATTTGGGAATGTTAAAATTTTGAAATTAATGAAAACAAATGTAACAACCAAAATTTGCATCAATTTAGTCCATCATACAATTTTGAGATCAAGGGTAAAGGACATTTTATCCAAATTGGTCAAAGAAATTGGTGAATCACATCAACAACCGCAATATATGAAAAAGGCTGTAAAATCTAAATCCCACACACAAACATACAACTTCAGATTCAGTTCCAAATAAGAAAAATGTAACATCCAATAAAATTATCGAAATACCCCTAGAATAGAGATGTGTATATAATGATCTTTCCATGTTCCGTTAGCAAATCCGAGACCGGATATGCAATCAACATGAAAAAATGCATGGGGAAATGATCTCCTTTTGATTTTAGAGCAACCAGATTGAAAAATAATTTTTTGATCCAACACAAAAAATAGTAGTTGTGCGCGTCCAAGGCGCGATACGCCTGGGACATAGATATGCCTTGTATTTTTTAAAATTTTTTTGACAGGAATTAAAAACTCGTTCAAAAGTTTTTTGATAAAAAATATATAGGTCCGCACCCCGTCCACGTCGTAGATTAAGCATTTTTCTGAGTGAACTTTTTCTTTTTAATTTGAGGGGCATCCCGATCAATTCCCAACCCCTCCTAAACTCAAACACGATCAAATTAGGTGATTTTGATGCGTAAATAGGGTCTTAAACTCCATTATAAGTCATTTCAATTCATTGAAAAGTTAGGGCTTGAGAGAGAAGAAAGAAGAACGTAAGATTGAAGAGTTCAAGAGGATTCTTGAGAGCTTGATTGTTGATAGCTTCATCCCATGTATGCAAGGCTAAACTAAAAGCATGAGATTGTTCTCTCATATGCCCCATAGATGGTCATACAAGAATTGAAAATCTAATGAGTCTACATACATGATTCTTGAATGTTCCTTAAAGATTTTCTTGAGAATTATATTACTTACATGTATTTTTATATGTTAATGATCATCATAAACTTATCTTTCTTGAATTGAATATTTTTCATGAGATATTGCATAACCCTACATGATAATTTTGAAAGCATGCATGAATGAATATAGGGATTGAGTCTATAGCCTTGATTAAGAATTTTGGTAGAGATTGTAATTGTGAATGTGAGAATGATGATAGATTGATAACATTTGATAGTCCATAAGCCTTTCTAAATGAAATCTAATGAATGGTCTATTCGATTATTCCCTAATGATTATTCTAAGCCTTGAACTAATGATTGAGGTATTGATTGATGAGATAATGAAAGTCTCTATGAAACTGATTAAGTGATGAGTGCCTCCATGAGGCTAATTTGAGATGAGTTGATTAAGATAGTTTGATTGGATGGATTTTTTTTTATGAGCATTGAGTCATGGGAGGAGTATCGAGCACCAAAATAGTAAGAGTTAATCCAACTCGCGCTCATGAAACTACATAGCCAAGCATAGCTGAGGATTAGGACCATCACATCATATTATGATGAGGTTCCTGCTGATTAGAAGTCCCTAAAATCAATAAAGAACTTATAGATGACTGTCTCTATTTGGATTTATCCATATGGTTTCGATTCGTTCCCTACCTGGTAAGTGTGGAATGACAGTGGAAACATCAGCGAGACTATTGTACAATCACTGGCTCATAAGTGATTGTTGTCGGATAAGAGAAACTCCCAGAAAGTTCCCAAACTGAGTACTCTAAGTTGAGATGAGATGAGCTAAGTTGAGATGAGTCCCTCTGAGATGATTCTGATTTTATTGATGAGGTTTCATGGGTTGATGGGTCAATTATCTACTCTTTATTCTTGCTTTAGATAGACATTTGACATGTTGATTGATTTCTATATTAAGTTGATTGTTGTTTCATAATATTCTACTTGTTTTGGTTTTATTCATCTATTTTAGATACTGTAGATTCCACGTACTAACGTTACTCGTCGCTGCATCATTTTATGATGCATATACAGGGATTAGAAATCATCAACAGGAGCATCGTTGAGGATCTTGGACATTTGGCTGATTGGTGAGCCTCCCCTACTTGAAGGATTTATATGCTGTTATCATCTTGCTTTAGAGTTAGATATTATTAGCTTATTTTTTATTAAGGTAGCCATTACTCTGTCATTGGCACCACCTGATAGTGATAGAGGCTTCATAAACTAGAGTCGAATGTTGATTGTTAAGATTGTGAGCTAGTTCTTCCTACTAGCCTTCCATTATATTGTTATTATTATTCTTTTAGATTAGTTAGATGTGCCAATTTATATTCTTTATGTCTTCACCGATTAGTAGAATGTATGAATAAATGATTGTGATGAGTTCAAGTGGTTCGCTTGGGGACTAGCAATAGTCTTTGGGTGCCTGCCACGCCTTGGGTCCTCTTTTGGAGCATGACAAAAAAGAAGACAATGATATGTAAAATGAAATTGAATAGAATCTAAAAATTCTTGTTGTCACGACCCAACCCCGGAGTCGTGACTTGTGCCGATTAGGCACTTAATTCACTATCAAATCACAAAAATCCCAA
>JAOTQR010078288.1:0-11411 GCA_025774065.1 Solanum ossicruentum
AAGTTAGAGGAAATATACATTTGGTCCCAAATTTTTTTCCAACTTGAACCAATTAAGAACTTATGAGTTCTCACTTGTGGGTTATAAATTTCGGGTTCTAACATAAAGGTCTTGACTTTTTTAATGAATACTCACCAGTAACTAGAATCATGTCAATTCAAATGTTAATATCGTCAGTCATGGTGTACAGTCTAGAAATTCATTAAACGAATGTCAAAATAGTCTTCTTCAATGGATACTTGGAGTAAGAAATCTATATGGAACAACCAGAAGGGTTCATACTTCCTAAAAATAAAAAGAAGGTCTGCAAACTTGTTAAGTCATTGTATGGACTAAAATAATCAACTAAATAGTGACATGTAAAATTATATGCGAAAGAATATAAAAACATTTAAAGAGAAAGAATAGGGGTAAAGCGCTATGGGGAAAAGCTTGCACAATATCATAGTCAAAAGACAAGAGTTAAACTCATATCATAGATATATAACATGTCCAACAATCACCTCTACTACATAGATAAAATCAGGGTCCAAGACAAAGCAACCGGTTCACCTTCATAGTCAAATAGAACATAAAGAAGAGTGTCCCATTACATAACAAGAGACCGTAGACTAAGGTCCCCGAAATGGAGGATTCACTAACTAGCTTGAGTAGCCACGTGGAGGAGGATGATCAACTTGGGCTCCGGTTCCTACATGGTGATATCATGTAGGCAGGAGTATGCATAAGTACGTTTGAATGTACTAAGTATGTAGGATCCAATGAAGCAATAGTTAGTCATCAAAATCAAAATGCATAATATTAAGCAATAGGAATAATATAACAATATGACATGTATGATCAATGCTTAAGTAAAATATGCTTAAGTAACTCATACTCATATATGATATCATATGTGTAGAAGAGACTAAGCTAGCTATTCAAGGTACTGGAGTTGTGTGGTACAAACCCCTCATATGGTTGATGATAATGACACCCATTCACCACGGTGGCGAAGTACAAATCCCTCACATAGTTGATAAGTACAAACCCCCACCTTGGTTACCCAATCTCTTATCCCCCCGGATCAGGTATGGTCTAATGCAACACTTTATATAGAGTATATCATATACATAAGCTCATTTCATCATCACATAGTCATTCATATCATATCTCATGCTTTGGACCTTCAACTCCTCAAGAAACCGCATCCGGACATTTTATCAAACACTTAGAGGGTGTGTAATGCTAGTATAGAATAATGAGATATAGAGATGAAATCATGCAAGAAAATCCATTGTAAAATCATAAATCAACACCTTGCAACACCCTCAAGCAATATACATCAAAACCCCTCATCAAATCTTACAATAGATCTAAGATTTATAGCTCGAAACATAGTAAAATAGTCACAACTTTACATAGCTTTAACACAGTGTGTAGTGAATTTCACAATAATCAAGACCCATTTGTAAATCAACTTTAGATCATGCAATTTGAGTAAAAGGTGACTTGGGTTGAGCGAAGGGAACCCACGAAAGAAACCTACATACCTTAGCTTAGAGATGAACTTGGCGAAGATTGGAGATGGAGACTTGAAGCTTGAAAAAAAACCTTGAAGGAGAACCTTAGCTTGGGATGAGGGTTGGGACTTGAGTTTAGGGAGTGAAAATATGACTAAGTATTTGAGTGAGTATTGAGGAATATTTAGGGTAATATGAGCGTGAGCTTTGGCTAAGTATAGATAAAAACACATTTGGGAACACTTAGGCCCAAGACATAGAAGTCTTAGACCAAACTAAAAAAACAGTCCCCAAAATAGGCAGGGGCGCATCGTGGAGGCGACGCAAAAACCCCATTGGAAATTATACTTTTGGAATTTCATAATTGCTAAAATTTCTCTCTTAAATCAGGGTTAGACCCTTTTCACCTAATTTTGACCTCCTCAATGCGAATATGAAGTCGAGTTTTTGAAATAGCAAATGGATTTTGACATATATGGAATTGAAAATTTTGGGCATTTCGAGGCATATTTTCGGGCACTTTTTGGGGTCATCTCAATATCTCCCTCTCGGAAACATTCATACTTGAATGTAAAAGGGACGTATAAGACAAGAATGATCATAAACAAACCAGCCCAACTAAAATGCAACATTACATTTAAAACACCATTTTCAAAATCTCAACATAAGTGTAAAATTATCATAAACTTGTCAGCTTAAACATGAATACATATGAATGACATAATGGCTGAAACATAAGACTTGAAATCACATTAGGGACTTAGAATTAGTAACTTAGGCTTGAGTAGAGTGGAAAAGATAAGGATACCATTTTTGCATGTCCACTTCGGCCTCCCAAGTAGCACTTTTGATTTGTTGGTTCCTCTAAAGGACCTTAAGGGATGCCACCTCCTTGTTCCTCAATCTCTTCACTTGCCTATCTAGGACCTGAATTGAAACCTCCACTTAAGTCAAGTCATCGTCAATAACACTCACAACATCAAGAGGCACAATAGCATTAGGATCACCAACACATTTTGTCAACATTGAGACATGGAACACCGGATGAACCAAATTCATTTCACTAGGCAATTTTAACTCATAAGCTACCTTGCCAACCCTCTTTAAGACCTCATAAGGACCAACATATCTTGTACTCAACTTCCCCTTTTTTATCGAAATGGACCATACCTTTCATTGGATAAACTTTCAGATAAACCCAATCACCCACTTTGAATTCAAAGTCTCTTCTTCTCACATCGACATAAGTTTTTTGATGACTTTGGACTGTTTTTAACCTTTCCCTAATCATCCTAACCTTCTCAAGAGCATCCATAACTAGATCTGGTCCTAATAAAGCCACCTCTTTAACCTCAAACCAATCAATCGATAATCTACAACGTCTCCCATAAAAAGCCTCAAAAGAAGCCATACCGATACTAGAGTGATAACTATTGTTGTAGGCGAACTCAATCAAAAGAAGATGGTCATCCCAACTACCCCTCAACTCTAATACAACGCCCTAAGCATATCCTCAAGTGTTTGAATAATTCTTTCGGCTTGTCTATCAGTTTGGGGGTGGAACCAGTACTAAGGTGAACTTTTATACCAAGACCCTTTTGAAAAGACCTCCAAAAGTGTGAAGTGAATTGTGAACCATGATCAAATATGATGGACAAAGGAACCCTATGCAACCTCACCAACTCATGGTTATACAACCTTGCATACTCTTCTGCCCATATGTGGTCTTAACTGGTAGAAAGTGAGCCAATTTCATCATCCTATCAACCACCACCTAAATGGAATCAAAACCTTTTCTAGTGCTGGGCAACCCAACCACAAAATCCATATTAATCACCTCCCACTTCCAAGTAGGAATCTCTATGTCTTGGGTTAGGCAACTTGGCCTTTGATGTTTGGCTTTGACTTGTTGACAACTATGGCAACCGGAAATGAATTTGGCAATGTCCCTCTTCATGCCTCCCCACCAATACACATCTAGCAAGTGTCTATACATTTTGGTGGGACCGGGGTAGATAGAACAAGAAAAGTTATGGGCCTCATCAAGAATCTTCTCCCTTAAACCATTAACACAAGGTGCACACAACCTACCTTGGTACCTAAGGGCACCATCTCCCCCTTGAGAGAAAACCTCTACTTTTCCCTCTTTTACCAAGGCCTTCAATTCAAGAAAGGAGGAGTCAAGATCTTGTTTTGCTATAACCCCATCAACTAATGAAGACTTAGACCCATCAACAACAACCAAACCATCATTACCAATCTCTTCCAACCTAACCCCCAATCTAGCCAATTGATGCACCTCCTTAGCAATCTTCTTACCACCACCATTAATATAGGCTAGGCTACCTATAGATACCATACTCAATACATCTTCCACCATATTTGTCTTACCCGGATGATAATGCACACTAATATCATAATTCTTAAGAAGTTCTAACCACCTTCTTAGCCTTAAGTTGAGATCTTTTTGAGTGAAGACATATTAGAGGCTCTTATGATCAGTGATGACATCAACATGCACCCCATACAAATAATGATGCTAAATTATTAATGCAAACACAACGGCGGCTAACTCTAGATCATGGGTAGGGTAATTCCTTTCATGCACTTTGAGTTATCTAGAAGCGTAGGCTATAACCTTACCATTTTGCATTAGCACACAACCCAAGACAACTCTAGATGCATCACAATACACAACAAAACCCTCAACACCATCCGGTAGTGACAATATAGAAACAGACATAAGCCTATCCTTCAATGTTTGGAAGTTTCTCTCACAATCATCGGTCCCCACAAACTTAACCTTCTTTTGAGTCAATTTTGTAATAGGGGAAGCAGTGGAGGAGAACCCATTCACAAATCTTCTATACTAACTAGCAAGGCCTAAGAACTTCCTAATATCTGATGGGGTCAATTGTCTAGATCAATTTCTAATCACATCGATTTTCTTAGGATCTATTTTTATACCATCCTCCGACACCACATAATACAAGAATGCAACCTCTTTCAACCAAAATTCACACTTTCCATATTTAGCATACAATCTCTCCTCCCTCAACCTTTGCAACACATCCCTCAAATGCCCTATATGCTCCTCCTACTATGTGAATAGATTAAAATATCATCATTGAAGACCACAATGAAGGAATCAAGGTAAGGTTTGAAGACCCTATTCATTAGGTCCATGAAGATGGCCGGTGCATTGGCCAACCCAAACGACATCACAAACAAACTCATAATGCCCATATCTAGTCCAAAAGGCCGTCATGGAAATATCTCACTCCCTAACCCTCACTTGATGATACCTGGACCGAAGGTCAATCTTAGAAAAGAAGCTATCCCCTTGCAATTGGTCAAACAAATCATCAATCCTTGGAAGAGGATACCTATTCTTGATGGTGACCCTATTGAGTTGTTAGTAATCAATGCATCTTCTAAGTGAGCCATCCTTCTTTTTCACAAACACTGGAGCACCCCAAGGGGATTCACTGGGTCTAATAAATCCCTTTTCCAACAAATCTTTCAATTTTTCCTTTAACTCCTTCAACTCCGTCGGGGCCATACGGTAAAGGGGGATAGAGATAGGTTGAGTATTGGGAAGGAGGTCTAACTATTTCCCTTACAGAGTAACACCGGGAAGGTCATTTGGGAAGACATCAAGAAACTCATTTATAAGTAGAACCAACTCCATGGAAGGGACTTTGGATTCCATACCTTTAACTCTCATAAGATGGTAAAGACACCCCTTAGAGATCTACTTACGACTTTAATGCATGAAATGAATCTACCCTTGACCACTATATCTTGACTTTCCCGCTTAAGGACGGGTTCACTAGGAAATTGCAACTTGACACAATGGGTTCTACAATCAATAGAAGCATAGTAGGCATGTACCAATCCATCCCAAGAATGACATCAAAATCTGCCATGTCTAATTTAACAAGATCACAAGGCAACAACATATGCAAAAAATATGACAACTCCTATAAACTTTCCTAGCAACAATAGAGGCACGAATAGGAGTAGACACTTCATATGACTCATGCAACAACTCAGGAACAACACGGAAGCTTTTAGCAACAAAAGGGGTAACAAAGGAGGGAGTGGCACCCCGATCAATCAAAGCATACACATCAAAGTCAAAGATTTTAAATGTACCGGTAACAACATCGGGGACCTCTGCAACCCCTAGCCTTCCATGTAGTGCATAAAATTGATTATACCTTGGGGAACCACCTTGAGAAACACCTCTACCCAATAGGATTGCATTCACACCCTAGACTTTGCCACAATTTCTTGGACAATCTACCTTCTTGGGCCCAAGCTCCCCACAACCAAAGCATGCATTAGAATCTTTCAAACATTGGACTCTATGATTCCTTCCACATCTATGACACCTATCAATAAGATCCACACCACAAATACAATGAGACCTATGGAAGTCATTGGCAAACCCCCTATTAGTATCATGAGGAGGCCCTTGGCCTTGAAGAAATCTAGTACCCTTTTAGAATTTACCCTCAAATTAGGCCCTCTTGACCTCATGCCCCCTTCTCTTCCTCAACTTTTCCTCCTCCATTTGCTTGCATAAGTCATCAACCAAGACAAGTCCATGTCAATAATTAATAAGGTGGATCGACATTCTTCACTCACTAAGTTGGAGACCCCCTCACAAATTTATTTCGGCCACCAAATGAGGAGCATATTTTGAAAGTTGATTAAACTTGAGGGAATACTCCCTCACACTTTTACCACCTTGTTTCAAGTTCATAAACTCAACCAACTTTGCTTCCCTAAGCTCAAGTGGGAAAAACCGACTAAGGAAAGCTAATTTGAACTTCTCTCGAAGCACCACATTACTAATTTCCTTTTCACCCTTCAATTGATTATAACATATTTGGGCTACCCCTTGGAGTTGGTAAGCCACCAACTCCTCTTTTTCATTCGGCCCAACACTCATGATATTTAAGATTTTGTAGACCTCATCAACGAACCCTTGTTGATCTTCATCCACCTTTAACCCATAGAATATCGGAGGATTCATCCTCATGAAGTCTCTTACCGTAGCCCCCGGGGTAGTAGAATGAGGGGATTGGGCCCCTTGATTGACTTGGTTGGCCACCACTTGGGCAAGCATAGTGAGAGTATCTCAAACCTGACCATTGGTATATTCCTCAGGAGTTTGGGCCCGCCTTTCTCTAGTGTTTGGCATGATCTAGCATAGCAAAGAATAATCATTAGGAGAAAAAACTCACTACAACTCTACAGCAGGACGTAGAACATGAAGAAAGGAAATATTTCCTAAAATGTTTCAAAGCCTCCTATTCATAGTCAGGGCACGCTTCACAACCATGAATACGACTCTAATCGACATGGTGTGTTGGATATCTAGGATCTATCAACCTAGTGCTTTGATACCAAGCTTGTCACGACCCAAGCCTAGGGCCTAGACGTGGCACGACGAATGGGGAACCCGAAGGAACTCCAAACAAGTCTCTTAACTTGTCATTACACATCATTGGTCACGAAAGCATATAAAAACATTTAAAGAGCAAGAATAGAGGCAAATGGCTAAGGGGAAAAGCTTGTATAATATCATAGTCAAAAAAAAAGAGTTAAACTCATATCATTGATACATAACATGTCAAACAACCACCTCTACTACATAGATAAGAGCGGGGGCCAAAACAAAGTAACCGGGCTCACCCTCATAGTCAAATAGAACATAAAGAAGAGTGTCTCACTACATAGAAAGAGATCATAGACTAACGTACCTGAAATGGAGGACTCACCAACTACTTGAGTAGCATCGAACTAGCCACGTGGAAGAGAATAATCAACTTGGGCTTCGGTTCCTACATAGTGATATCATGTAGCCAAGAGTATGCGTTAGTACGTTTGAATGTACTAAGTATGTATGATGCAATGTAGTAATATATAGCCATCATAATCAAAATACATAATATTAAGCAATGGGCATAATATAAAAATTTGGCATGTATGATCAATGCTTAAGTAAAACATGCTTAAGTAACTAATACTCATATAGCATATCATATGTGTAGAGAGACCAAGCTAGCTATTCAAGGTAAAATCCCTTTGGTGGTTTTACGGTACAAACCCCTCACATGGTTGATGATAATCACACCTTATCACCATGGTGGAGAAGTACAAACCCCTCACATGGTTGATGAGTACAAACCCCACCTTGGTTACCTGGGTTCTTATGCCCCCGGATCGGGTATGGTTTAATGCAATACTTTATATAGAGTATATCATATACATAAACTCATTTCATTATCATATAGTCATTCATATCATATCTCATGCTTTGAACCTTCAACTCCTCAAGAAACCACATCTGGACATTTTATCAAAAACTTAGAGGGTATGTAATGCTAGTGTAAAACCATGAGATATAGAGGTGAAATCATGCAAGAAAATCTATTGTAAAACTATCAATCAACACCTTGCAACATCCTCAAGCAATATACATCAAAACCCTTCATTAAATCTTACAATAGATCCAACATTTATAGCTCAAAATACAATAAAACAGTCACAACTTTACATAGCTTTGAAATAGTGTGCAGTGGATTCATAATAATGAAGACCCATTTGTAAATCAACTTTAAATTATGCAATTTGAGTAAAAGGAGACTTGGTATCATAAGTGAAAGGAACCCATGAAAGAAACTCACATACCTTAGCTTAGAGATGAATTTGATGAAGATTGGAGATGGAGACTTGAAACTTGAAGAAGAACCTTGAAGGAGAACCTTAGCTTGGGATGAGGGTCGGGACTTGAGTTTGGGGAGTGAAAATAGGACTAAGTGTTTGAGTGAGTATTAGGGAATGTTTTGGGTAATATTATGGTGAAATTTTGCAAAAACACGTTTGAGAACACTTAGGCCCAAGTCTTAGAAGTCCTGGACTGAACTACAAAAATAGTCCCTAAAATAGGCAGGGGCGCGTCGCAGAGGCGACACGAAAAACCCATTGGAAATTGCACTTTTGGAATTTCATAATTGCTAATCTTTCGCTCTTAAATCGGGGTTAGATCATTTTCACCTAATTTTGACCCCCTGAACACAAATATGAAGTTAGATTTTTGAAATAGCGTAGGATTTTCAGATATAGGGAATTTAAAATTTTGGGCATTTTGAGTCACATTTTTCGGCACTTTTTGGGGTTGTTTCAGTACCATGATTTGAGGGAAGTCCACTGGTAGAGTAGAATGAAGAGAGATATTGTTGAGTTTGTCTCCAAATACTCAAATGGTCAAAAAGTTAAAGTTGAGTACCAAAGGTAATGTGGAGTAACTTAGAACTTTGAGATTCTAGAGTGGAAATGGGAGATGATCAACATGGACTTCATCATAGATTTATCAAGGTCCTGTGGAAAGTAGATTTGGTTGGGGTGATAGTTCACAGGATGAGTAAGTCTGCTTACTTCTTAGCAGTCAAGATGATTGACACTGTGGAGGATTATGCCCGATTATATATAAGAGAGATTGTTAGATTGCATGGAGTTCCCTTATCTATTATCTCAGACAGAGGAGCTCAATTCACTTCTCAGTTTTGGAGATATTTTCAGAAGGGTTTGGGTATGGAGGTGCGCCTTAGCACAACTTTCCACACTTCGAAAGATGGCCAGGTATAGCGTATAATCCAAACATTGGAGGGTATGTTGAGAGCCTGCGCTATCGATTCTAAGGGTAATTGGGAGGACCACTTGCCTTTGATAGAATTTGCTTACAACAACAACTTTCATTGGAGTATGCAGATGGCCTCGTATGAGGCCTTCTATGGGAGGAGGTGTAGGTCGCCAATTGAATGGCTTGAGGTAGGTGAAGTAGAGTTGATTGGGCCATACTTAGTTCACCAAGCTATGGAGAAGGTAAAGATTATTCGATAGAGGTTAAGGACTGCACAGAGTTGGTAGAAGTCCTACACAGATGTTAGAAGAAGAGACTTAGAGTTTGAGGTCAATGATAGGGTGTATTTGAAAGTATCTCCCATGAACAGTGTGATAGGATTTAAAAAGAAAGGGAAATTGTGTCCAAGGTACATTGGTCCTTATTAGATTATAAAAAGAGTGGGCAATATGACTTATGAGTTGGAGCTACCACCAGAGTTGGAGGCAGTCCACCCAGTCTTCCACATTTTGATGCTTAAGAAGTGTTTAGGAGATCCACAATTAATTGTGCCTATTGAGAGTATTAGAGTGAAAGATAGCCTGAGTTATGAGGAGATTCCTACCCAAATCCTTGATTGTTAGGTTCGAAAGTTAAGAACTAAAGAGGTTGCATCTATCAAAGTATTGTGGAGGAACATAGAGGAAGCTACTTGGGAGGCTACAGAGGACATGAAGGCCAGATATCCCCATCTATTCTTGCCTACTGATGATGAGAGAGTTAATGGTAAATAGTTTCCTCTAAATTCATAAATTTCTATTTCTTGAATCCTCTTTTTATTTTCCATGTGATAGACGATAGAGTTCTAGATTCTGAGTAAGGATTGATGTGATTTGCTGACTATTTGATTGCACTACTTGTTGAATTCTTAATTTGTTGATTGCATGAGTGAAATGAGATCTGGCTGATTGTTAGAGTCCATAGAGAGATTTGTGCCTTGTCCTAAATCCCAATCTTTCTCTTCATTCGAGGATGAATGATCCCAAAAGGGAGATAATGTAACACCCCTTAAATTTCTCCTATCTGATTTAGATGAGTATCTGTAGAGGATTGTAGGTGAAATGACTGAGGAAAACTGCAGAAGCAAGCTATGAGAGGGGTTTAGCACTAGTAGACTAGATTTCATATTGGATTCTAGTGTTTCTTTCAGGATCACCATATCAGTAAAAGGAGTTTATGAATTGTACTGAGCACTACGACCTGTAAGATAAGGTTTTGCACTAAGTTCTAGTGTTTCATGTTTCAAGGCCCTTGCAGTCACAAGGGGTCAGTTACAACCCATATAGTGGACTATGACTCGTAATCTAGGGTCTCGTATCAACTTCCAGAGATTCAAGATTTTCAGACCCTTACCTATGAGGAGTAGTTATGACTCGTAGTAGGGTCTATGAGTCATATACGGGGTCTCGTAGGCCCTATCGACAATTTTATTAAAGGGAAT
Organism: Solanum ossicruentum; assembly: GCA_025774065.1. Classification (NCBI taxonomy): domain Eukaryota; kingdom Viridiplantae; phylum Streptophyta; class Magnoliopsida; order Solanales; family Solanaceae; genus Solanum; species Solanum ossicruentum. The sequence goes on from JAOTQR010078288.1 coordinate 10,640, forward strand.
TTTTGTCCATTGCAAGCTTTTATCTTATTAAACCCCATGTGTTTTTGGCTTGTTTAAAGCCTTGGAAATAAACCCTAAGCTTATTCATCACTCATTCCACCTTGAGGGTGTTCTTGAGAGCAAAAAGGAGAAGAGAGAGAAGCTAGGGTTTGCTATCCAAGAGCAAAGATTTGTTGAGGATCAATTATTCTTCAATTTCCAAGTATGTAGGGCTTACCAAAGTGTGAAATCTTTCCTTTACACGCCCCTTCATCTTCTTGAGTCACTATTTTGGGGAAAAGAGTTTGATTTTGAGAAACTTTACTATTTTAATATTGAAATCCTTATATCTATCTTGAGGTCTTATTATACTACATAAGGTAATCTCTTGCATTGCATGGGTATTCTAATATGAGATTGGTACATGTGTTTCATCCTTGATAGCATGAGCACTAAATTACATGTCTTTAGGGAAATCTTATACATATATTAAGCATATTGAGTTGAGTAAATTGTGCATGTTGAGTTGAGTAAATATGAGTATGATTAAGCATGATAAGCATGTTGTATTTGAGTCACATATATTATTACACATGACTATCTAGCATGCATTATATGAGTCTAAATGACTGTTTGAGTCTAAGTCAAGTTGTTTGGTTGCATTAATTGATTTAATTATTGAGTAATTGAGATGAGTTGAGATAAGATATGTTAGACCCCGTAAATAACTTAATGGAGGTCAATTACTCATTCGGAAAAATTGTTGGGATTGAGGTATAATTGAAATTTAATT
>JAOTQR010078289.1:0-11411 GCA_025774065.1 Solanum ossicruentum
TTATAACAAAGAAATGCAGATTATTAACATTAATTCTTTAAATAAACAATAAAATTTGAAACAAGCACATTTATGTTTCTTTTTGTGGTAAGAATAATTAGATTTTGTTATACATAATAAATATTTAAACTGACTTGCCACTTCCACTCATTCTTTATAGCAAATAAGTATTTTAAATTACAATTATTTACGTAAATTTGTAAAATAGTATAAATTGATATCAACTTATTGCCCTTTTTTTGTTACAGTTTATTATTTTATCCACATGTTTAGGATCCTTTATTTGTGCAAAATTATCAATTATTATACAAGTTTTTATAAATTCAATTTAGACAATTAGTTGTTTTTTTTTAAAAAAATTGATAACGAAAAAAATACAAATTATTAACATTAATTGTTAAAGCAAAACATCAAAATTTTATCATCGAAACAAAATAACTACCCACTACTCAAATTTATCATCACGTTTAATTTTCATTCAACCATTATTCTCTCCACACATCATTTTCTGCCATGGGAGGCTTGCTCCCTTTTCAATTTTTTCCAAATATCTTTTTTATTACCATCTTTCTTTTATATATATATATATATATATATATTGTTTTGTCAATCACTCTTCAGAAAATTTTTGATTTCACGGATGAATGTCACGTTGTTTATCAAAATATACTCTAATTTGAGGCTATATGGTGTAGGTTGAACGGGAAATAGTGCAGGCACAAATATGAAATGGAACACTTAGCATAGCAAGGAAATGAAGTTGAAGAGTCATAATCAGTGTTTATTCAAATAACTATTTTGCTGACTGATAACAATTTTTTTAAAATTTTTTTTCTTCTTTTAAATTTTTCTCCCGATCTTTGCCTATTCTTTTGTATAAATTTTACATCGTTAAAAATTCTTATTTTCTCTTTTTTATTGAAAATTAATATACGAATAAAAATACTATTACTAAAAATTATATAAAGAGTCAAAATATATAATATTAATAACGCCAAAGATTTCCACCATAACTTTTGTCATGCTTCTAAAACAAATATTAAGTTTGTCATGCTTCTAAAACAAATATTAAGGTAAGTTCTTTTTTTTTTTAATCAATTCAATAAAAAGCTTGCTTTTGTATTGTCAATTTTGTCATCTTAATTAATTAATACAACGTATGAATATTCTTTTGTGTGGTTATCCTATAATAATACAAATCTTCTTGCCTTTATAATAATAGTATGAAAAATAGAAAATCATCAATATTCCAATTCATAGTACAATTAAAAAAATTGTAATTCCTAAAATTTTGATAACTTATGTATATTACATTTTCCCCACTGATCTTACCTATTGTTTTAGTAAATATTATTGCTATAAAAATTAAACATTTTAGAGTTATCTTAACCATATTTGTTCAATGTTTTAGTTTAAATTAATTTGGGAATAAATAATAAAAGTATAATTCAACAACAACAACAACATACTCAGTGGAATCTCACAAGTAGAGTCTCAGAAGAGTAGAATGTATGCAGACCTTACCACTACCTCATAGAAGTAGAGGTTTTGGTTCCTGGGAACCCTCGTCTCAAAAATCCATAAGCAGAATAAGTTAGATATGACAAAAGGAAAGAAAATGGAACAGAAAGAGCGAGTAATAATGAAAAAAATGCATGACAGTATGTAAATACGATAAGATTAACACATATACGACAAATAAAAACAACACATCACATAAAACACGACTACTACACTCTAAGGCCAGACATCTACCTAAACCTACCTATCAATCAGCCTGCTACTCTAATTCGCGACCTCCACTCCTTTCTATCTAAGATCATGTTCTCGGTGAGATCAAGTTTCGCCATATCTTTTCTAATCACTTCCCCACAATACATCTTTGGTATACTTTACCCCTCCGTATATCTCCCATGGCCAACCTCTCGCACCGCCTAACAAAAGTATCGGTACTCCTTCTCTGCACATGTCCAAATCATCGTAGCCTGGCTTCCCTCATCTTATCAGTCATAGGGGCCATCTCTAGCTTCTCCCGAATGGTCTTATTCCTAATCTTATCACTCCTAGTGTGACCATATATCCATCTTAACATCGTCATCTCAGCGACATGTAGGTCATGCACAAAGTCCCATTAAGGCGGACTGACACCCATTTCCAATAAGGCCCGGGAGAACCAACCTATATCTATGCACTTTGTATACATATTATAAGAAATTTCTACATTCAACATGCCTTTAAGAAAGTAAATAGTAATAACAAGCCAAAAGGAAATGCAAATGGCTAGGCCGTTAGGGCCACAGTGTCTAAAGTACGAGATATGACCACACATTAATTTACATAGTCTACAAAGCCTCTAGATAAGAAAAAGTATCTGATAAGGGTCAGGAGAGGCCCCGCCTCAACTAACTATACAGTACAAAAATATAAGCTCTAGACACACAAAGCTCCGAAGCAACCTGGAGCTTGGTAACAGCAGCTAGATATCCTGCACTCGTACTGGGAAAATCTAGTATAACCTGTACCTGCTGCATGAAATGCAGACCCCTCGTAAAGGACATCAGTACGAGATAATGTACTGAATATGTACAACAGGAAATATTGTATATGAAGTAAACTCAAATGAAACTATGTACTGGTGTAGGATAAGAGACCACCTTTAGTTATACTTGTGATCATGTATTTTATGTTCTTTTTATTACTTTACCTTTATTGTATAATCTGTGCACAACATGCAATACAAATGACCAGCTGATCAGTGGTAAATCTATATCAGGATCGGCCTTGGCTACGCTTTTTCTTTCACCCCTGGGGCTACCCCCGTGATAGGATCAACCCAGGCTAGGTGATTCTTCCACCCCTTGGGTTACCACCTATCAACAAGCAATATACCTTACTTTATCTTTCAGTTACCTTTGAGATGATTCTTTTGGTGGTCGTAATATTGGAGTTGTAGGACTGTAGATACAACATATGACATGTAAATAATCACAAAATACAACACCACAATGAAAGGAGTAAGTTACACGAATAATGAAATGCATAGGATGTAGAACAATACGTGAATTTTATTTAGTAGAACGAACTCGTGTATTTTGGTATCCAAGTATGTATGCAGATTTAAAGATGAATATGTATGGGAGCATATGAACATGTGAAAGAGTTGAGACATAGTTACTAGTTGTGTCAGAGTTGGTAAGTGCCTTTATGTGCCAAGGAGGGATCTATGTTTCATGCCAAATAATATGAAATTAAGTAGCCATACATATCTCGCTGTACGACCTAGCTATTACCTCGAGATTACCTTCCCTTCCTCCAAATATTTATCTACAATATGGTAGGTGATAAAACTATCATTAGCAGTCAATGGATATATCTTGGTAGCCCAATCTCAAAAAAAAAATAACATATGGGCAACAAGCGGATAATTATAAACCCGAGCGTATTCTTTCAATCTTTCCGCCCCTAATCATATTCTAATACACATTCTCATATACATATCATGTGCGACCTATTTTAGTGCCATAAAAATCTTACAACAGTCCACAAAGCACTACACAAAATAATTCTACGCAACATACAAATAGGCGGCATAACGTTATGTCCCTTTGCTACATTTTGACGTCGACAATCCAAACCTATTCCAACTTTAGCCAAACAGTTGCCACCATATATACACATAAAACTAATCCTAAAACTATTCAAAAATAGTCCTTAAAATAGGTGGAGGACGTGAGGCCATAGTCCTCAATCAATCAGCCCACAAGTTCCTATTACGAGCACAATTACGATATCGCACAAGAACTCACTATCGCGGATTGTAAAATGGTACATAAGCCTTTATACATCATTATAAAACAAATACTCATTAATCACAGTAGCCTCCCTTCATAATCAATCCAACCAAAAAGAGAAAAGCTTCCAAATAAACAAGAAAAATGTACAACCACTTTTGGAACACATCCAATAATTTCAGCAAAGGTATAATCAGCTTAGCATATTTTTTTACATAAGAAAACCATACTAAACACATAAGTTTTCTTACTTACCTATACCCTCAAGGTTTAGGGCTTCTTCAAGAACCCTAAAAGTCTCTTGTGGCTGCTTATAAAGACAAGAAAGAGTTGAGAGAGAACTTGGAAAAACAATCTGATTTTTTGTTCAAGTTAAATGACTTGAGTAAGCTGATTATAGGCCCCTTTTAAAGGAGAACTTGGCCGACTTACCTTGCTCATTTTAAGCCTTATTTTATCAAGTGATTAATGTACCATTTTCCCCTTTCACTCTAGCCTTAAGGGGCTCCAAATTGATGGACCTTTGCTATCCATTTTTCCCCTTACTCTTAGTTAGTTTTGGACCAATCCACTAAGTGAGTTTTGTTGTACTTGGGTCCTTTATCTATTATTCTTGGGCTGAAAATATAATCCATTTATGATACTAAAACATGAGCTAAAGTTACGCTCTTAACATGAACTTTATTTATAATCGGACTTGGACAAATTCGACATCGGGCCTCGTCTCCGTTTAGCTAGCAAATTTAAGCTAAGCAAGTAGGTGACTCACCTGCTAGCTTCCTATGTCCTACAAACACCTCAATTCTCTCACTTTGTTTAGGGCCCTGATCTCCTCAATTTGACTTAAAACTTATTTACACTCGACCCTCTTCAGAGTTAGACATACATGCCACCCTCTAATTTGAGATTCAAGCATTATTAAAAATAGACGCTAATTTAAAAAGCCATATCATGTTTCATTTGCATAGTACTAATATTGTAAGATGTGGGGTGTTACATCCTCTGCCCCTTAGAAACATTCATCCTCGAATGTTAGCATAATTAGATAGTTTAACTATGTTCAATGCAATAAATGTTCAAACACACGTACCTATTAAGGCCCCCAATTCTGCATGTTACACTTCCTCCTTAGCCAACTTCAAATAAGTAAGGGTATTTTGATTTCATCGCGTCCTCAGCCTCCCATATTATTTCTTCTACTTGCTGATTTCTCCAAAGTACTTTTACTTAAGCTATTTCTTTATTCCTTAGCTTCTTAACTTGACGATCCAGAATAGCAATAGGTACCTCTTCATATGTGAGATTTTACGTAACCTGTACGTCTTCAATAGGAGTGATACGGGATAGGTCACCTATGCATTTTCGAAGCAATGAGACATGAAAAACTGGATAAACCATTGAAATCGTTTGGGGCAGCTCTAGTTCATATGCAACCTGCCCGAACTTTTTAATAAATTTATATAGCCCTATGTAATGTGGGCTTAGTTTTGCTTTCTTACCAAATCTCATAACCCCTTTCATTGGAGGCACCTTTAAAAATACCCAATCGTCTACTGAGAATTTTATTCCTCTCCTTCTAGTATACGCATATGATTTGTGATGGCTTTGGGTTGTTTCTAGCTGCTGCTATATTACCTTAACTTTTTCCATGGCCTATTGTACTAGATATGGCCTAAGCAAGGTGGTTTCACCCACTTCAAACCATCCAATTGACGATCTACATTTTCTTCCATACAAAGCTTCATAAGGTGCCATCTTGATACTCGCGTGGTAGCTATTATTATAGGCAAATATAATAAGTGGAAAATGGTCCACCCAACTACCTTTAAAGTCCAATACACAAGCTTGCAACATATCTTCAAGTATCTAAATGGTGCATTCTGCTTGACCGTCTGTTTGAGGGTGGAATGTTGTACTCAAATTCACTTGTGTCCCTAAACTTCTTTGGAAGGACTTCCAAAACCTTGCAGTAAATTGAGCCCCCCTCCCGATCAGAGATAATGGAGATTGGGACTCCATGTAGCCAGACTATCACTTTGAGGTATAGCTTGGCATACTCTTTAGCTGTATAATTACTCCTGACTAGCAAGAAGTGTGCTGACTCACGTCTATCAACTATTACCCATATGGAGTCAAACTTTTGAAATTAGCCACGCAACCTGGTAATAAAATCCATATTGATCATATTCCACTTCCATGTTGAAAGCTCTATACATTGCATATAACCTCCTGGCTTTTGGTGCTCCACTTTGGCCTGTTGGCAATTTGAACATTGAGCCACAAATTCTGCAAGGTCCTTTTTCATGCCTCCCCACCAAAACATTTCCTTCAGATCATGATACATCTTAGTTATTCTTGGATGGATGAAATATCGAGAATGGTGGGCTTCTTCCATTGTCCTCTTCCTTAGTCCATTAATATCAGACACATATAATCTATTTTGGCAATAAAGTACTCCATTTTGTGTAAGGTCAAAGCCATCTATCGTACCTTGACTCACCTTGTCTTTAAGTCGTCGTAAGATAGGATCCTCGGCCTGTTTTTCTTTCACCTCTATTACCAATGAAGACTCCGTAACATTATGCACAACAACCACTTCCTTTGAAGTTTCAAGAAGGCAAACTCCCAAAGTAGCTAGTTGTCGTACATCCTTAGCCACTCCTTGACTTACCATGGTCTGGTCACTAGTATTCATGATTGCCTTACGACTCAGAGCATCGGCTGCCGCATTTGCTTTTTCTGGGTGGTAAAGTATATCAACGTCATAATCCTTTATTAGCTCTAGCCATCTCTGTTGTCTTAAGTTTAGGTATTTCTGCTTAAAGATGTATTTTAGGCTCTTATGATCAGTATATATGTCAACGTGAATCCCATACAAATTGTGGCGCTATATTTTCAGAGCAAACACAACCGCTGCTAGCTCTAGATCATGTGTTAGATAGTTTTTCTCATGTGGTCATAGCTGTCTAGATGTATAAACAATTACCCTACCATGTTGCATCAGTACACACCCTAAGCCAACTCCTGAAGCATGGCAATACACTGCATACCCCTCAGTTCCTTCTAGAAGTACTAGCACAGGTGCAGAAGTTAGCTTATTTTCAGCTCCTGAAAGCTCCTTTCACATGCATCATTCCATTCAAACTTGGTTGCCTTATATGTCAACTTTGTTAGAGGTGCAGAAATAGAAGAAAAACCTTCAACAGACCTCCTGTAATAACCTGCCAAACCTAGAAAGCTCTGAACTTCTGTGGGTGTCGTTGGCCTTGGTCAATCTTTCACAACCTCTATCTTTTGTGAATCAACCCTTATTCCCTCTTCAGACATAATATGACCCAAGAATGCCACTGAGTCTAGCCAAAATTCACATGTAGAAAATTTGGCATATAATTGTCTATCATGAAGAACCTGTAACACTTGTCATAAGTGATTTACGTGGTTCTCTTCTTATCTTGAATATACCAAAATGTCATCTATAAACACTATCAGAAACACATCCAAGAATGGCTTAAATACCCTATTCATTAGATCCACAAAAACTGCTAGTGCATTCGTTAGCCCAAATGGCATAACAAAAAATTCAAAGCGACAATAGCGTGTTCTGAAAGCAGTCTTAGGTATATCTTTCTCCTTCACCCTCACTTGGTGATACCCTGATCTCAAATCAATTTTTAAAAAGCATTTGGCACCCTGTAACTGATCAAATGAATCATCAATCCTAGGGAGAGGGTATATATTCTTAATTGTCACCTTATTCAATTGTCTATAGTCGATACACATTCTTAAGGTTCCATTCTTTTTACATACAAATAACACTGGTTCACCCCAAGGGGACACACTAGGTCTTATAAAACCCTTCTTCAATAAGTCTTTTAACTGCTCATTTAATTTATGGAATTCTGCCGGGGCCATTCTGCATAGAGGGATAGAAATAGGTTGAGTACCTGAAAGTAAGTCAATACCAAAATCTACTTCTCGTTCTAGAGATAAGCTTGGAAGTTCTTCAGGGAACACATCAACGAGTTCATTCACTACTGGAACTAATTGAAGAGTTGGTGATTCTGCCTCCTTATCCCTTACTCTAACTAAATGACATGTACACACCTTATATATCATCTTTCTAGCCTTAAAATAAGAGATAAACTTCCCCTTTGGCGCCCCAACATTTCCTTCCCATTCAAGAATTGCCTCATTTGGAAAGTGGAAGTACACTCTCTTAGTTCGGCAATCCACGGTAGCATAGCTAGAAGCTAACCAATCCATACCCAATATACCATCAAATTCCACCATTTCTAGCTCAGTAAGGTCAGGCAATGTGTCATGGTCACAAACAATTACTACATAGTCATATTAAACCATTCTAGCCATAATAGATTCATCGGTTGGTGTGAACACTTCAAATGGTTTGTTCACTAATTTGGGTGTTCTCTTAAGCTTCCTAGCAACTAATGGAGTGATTTATAATAGTGTAGAACCAGGGTCAATTAATACATATACATTATGTGAAAATATGGATAATGTACCTATGACCACATCGGGTGAAGCTTCCAAATTTTGCCGACTCTCCAGAGCATAAGTGCAATTCTGGACTCCACTAGAGCTAGATGCCCCTCTTACACCTCTACCATGACCCATAGGTGCTTGTTGACCCCTACCTAATGGAGGAACTGACAATGGTGATGCAACATCCAGTAGGTTGTGTTATATCACCCATGCGTCTCCTCTGACAATCTCTCATCATATACCCTAGCACACCATACCAATAACAAGTGTCTGTCCTAACACGACATATACCTGAATGACTTCTTCCATACTGTTTACAAGGCTGCATAGGGGTCATTTACTGGCCTACTGAATATCCCGTTGTTTAGGCACCTTGCTCTTCACTTCTTGGACCAAATTGATTTCTCCTAGACCACTGAAGTTATGGTGGAGCACTAGATGCAGGGTCGGAGGATGATGGCCTACGCGGACTATTAGAAAACTGAGGCCTAAGCTCACCTTAGAGTGGTGTAAACTGCCCTATAGACCTGGTCCTCTTGGACTGTGCCTTTTCTAACTCTTGTATCCTTCTCCTTTGCCTCTGATCCTCCAATTTCTATGCAAAAGCTTGCATTCTCGCTATATCCATGTCTTTGTTCAAGGAAGCAATGGTACAGTCTCTGACCAGATATATATCCAATCTATCCACATATCGATGAACTCTATCTGCCATAGTAGCAACTACATTAGGAGCATACCTGGCCAGAGAATTAAATTGAAGGCTATACTTCCTCACACTCATATTCCCTTGGTGGAGATTGAAGAACTGATCTGCATGGGCCTCTCGGATCTCTAATGGCAAGTAATGGTCAGGAAATGCCTCTTTGAACTCCTTCCAGGAAGTTGGAGGTGCATCTATGCCCTTAGATTGCTTCCAAGCTTCATACCACAATATAGCCACACCCTTCAACCTATATGTCACTAACTCAACAGCTTCTGTACCACTTACATGCATAACATCTAAAGTGCATTGAATCTGATTAATAAAGTCTTGGGGATCTTTATTAGGATCTGACCCAATGAAGGATGGAGGGTCTAAATTAAGGAAATCACGTATCCTCGTGCCAGCTGCCCTGTTCGTACCACCTGCACCTATAACTGGACCTTCCTATCTTTGACCTTGGCCAGCAACTATACGAGTCAATAGTTGGACTGCATTTCTCAGATCTTGCACGGTATCATTGATAGGTGGTTTTGGGGAAATTTCACTTCTTCCGGGTTCATCAGGAGCTGGACGAGTTGGAGATGTCTATGACAGGTACTCATCTTGAACCTCATTTTGTTGTCTCACCTGACTAGGTATACCAACCACCACTTCTACTCCCTTCCCTTTACCCTTGTTCTTTCTGGTTTTTGGCATACTTGCTGTACAAAACAATTTAGGAGTAAGACACAATCCACCTATTACACTTAGCTCTACGGCACGATCTAAAGAATGAAAAGAAAGTAACAACTCCTAAATGCCACGTAGCCTCCTGCTTATAAATGTGCACAACACATCGATAAACAAGACTCTACATAGAAACGACTTTGTAGATTCCCTAGGATGACCCGCTCTGATACCACTTCTGTCACACCCAAAGTCCCATTAAGGCAGACTGACAACCATTGCCAATAAGGCCCTGGAGAAACAACCAGTATCTATATGCTTTCTATATATATTATAAGGGATTTCTATATTCAACATGTCTTTAAGAAAGTAAATAGTAATAACAAGCCAAAAGAAAATGCATATGGCTAGGCCGTTGGGGCCACAGTGTCTAAAGTACGAGACATGACCACACTTTAATTCACATAGTCTACAAAGTCTCTAGATAAGAAAAAGTATCTGATAAGGGTCGGGATAGGCCTCGCCTCGACTAACTGTACAATATAAACATATAAGCTCTAGACATGCAAGTCTCTAAATGCATAGACTGCCTAGGCCACCATCCTCCTACACTGCAGCCAGTGCTCCACCATAATTCCAAGGGTCTCGAAGTAATCAGTTTAGTCAACGAGGTGAAGGGCAAGGTACCCGGATAATGGGTTATTCGACAGGCCAACCAATGACTCCCAGGCAGCCTTATAGGCAGTGTGGATGAAATCATCAGGGTATATGTCGTGTTGTGACGAATGTTTGTTATTGGTGTAGTGTGCCAGGGCATATGATGAGGGATTGCCCGAGGAGACATACGGGTGGTATAGCACAACCTACTAGGTCAGCTGTTACATCATCATTGTCAGTTCCTCCATCAGGTAGGGGTCAACAGGCAACTACGGGCTGTGATAGAGGTGTTAGAGGGGCAGCTAGCTCTAGCAGGGTCCAGAATCGCACTTATGCTCTGGGGAGTTGGCAGAAATTGGAAGCTTCACCTGATGTGGTCACAGGTACATTGTCCCTCTTTTCACATAACGTATATGCATTAATTGACCCTGGTTCTACACTATCATACATCACTCCACTAGTTGCTAGAAAGCTTAAGAGAACACCCAAACTATTGAGCAAACCATTTGAAGTATTTACACCAACCGGTGAGTCTATTATGGCTAGAAGTGTTTATTATGATTGTGTAGTAACTTTTTGTGATCTTGACACATTGACTCACCTAATTTAGTTAGAAATGGTGAAATTTGATGTTATAATGGGTATGGATTAGTTAGTTTCTTGTTATGCCACCGTGGATTGCCGAACTAAGAGAGTGTACTTCCATTTTCCAAATGAGGCAGTTATTGAATGGGAAGGCAATATTGGGGCACCAAAGGGTAAGTTTATCTCTTATTTTAAGGCAATAAAGGTGATATCCAAGGGATATATATGTCATCTAGTTGGAGTGGGGGATATGGAGGCAGAATCATCAACTCTTCAGTCAGTTCCAGTAGTGAATGAATTTGTCGATGTGTTCCCCGAAGAACTTCCAAGCTTACCTCCTGAACGGGAAATAGATTTTGGTATCAATTTACTTCCAAGCACTCAACCTATTTCTATTCCTCCATATAGAATAACTCTAGCAGAATTACAGGAATTAAAAGAGCAGTTAAAAGACTTATTGGATAAGGGTTTCATAAGACCTAGTGTGTCCCCCTGGGGTGCACCAG